>CANYCX010786411.1:0-15708 GCA_948193385.1 Breynia disticha f. nivosa
ACCGGAATTTGACCTAAGGTGAAATACCGAATTTACCCTTTTAAGTATTTGCTATCCGCGTGCGATCTATAGGACTATTTAATAAAGGTAATGAGTTTAATAACTCATAAACCATAGGCGGTCTCTAGTAAGACACTATGATTATCCTAAATTAAATAGTTGACGAGCGGTGTCAACAGTCCTACTGCAACTCAAATTAATCCTTTGACCTAGATATCTTGATTTAGCATAAGGCATGTCGCTAACACCCTTATTTAATGCTAGATCACTTTTCTTGATCACTATGACAAAATTGATAAGTTCAAATAAATGACTTAGTCATTTCATTCGGGTGCGGCCACACTCTTTCTAATCTTGTCTATCAAGCGGCCAGTGATATCATCTCTCATTGAGAGGGTCAATCCCTTCACTTCACTCCTACTCTCTATCATGATTCGTAGCATACCCAATCATACCTATACTTTTCAACCTTTTACGGCCACGTTAGGCGTATGTCAAAGTACACTAAAAATCACAACAAGAGACACAGTGATTTCCAGTCTAAGGATAACATTTGACATTATAAATGGTGATCGCTCTCCAAGTATAATGCTCTACATTATACCTATGCACTTTGTTAGATATCCAAAATATCTATGACCCGTAGAACATGATCATCTACAAAGCACATACTAGTCTTATTTCATTTCTATTCCCATAGAAACAATCAACCAGGGATATTTAGAATGTTAATCTAAAAACTTCCAGGTTCTACTATCAATGTCCTCAACCTTGATGCCTCAAGTGCTTAATTAACATTCTTAGATATTTTATCAAACACATACCACAATTCAATACATGATATGATAAAATAATGCCTCATAATTTTATTACTCAATAATAAAATTTACAAATAATGCATTGGGCTAGGGCTTACACTAACAACATTGTATGTTAAATGGTGCTAAATGTGATTCAATGTGTGTAGGTATTAATATTCAGAACCCGAACCGGAGATCGGGGATGAATTGGATCTTGGAACTTAAGTAAGTGTCTTTTGACACTGAATCTTGCAATGTTTGCTTTGATTTGGTTAATTGTATGGTTTAAATGTCATTTTTTATCATGTGATATTGGAAAAGTGTTCATAAAAGATTGGTATGCTTGCATGAGGCTTGTGTGTGGAACTTTGAAAGTTGCTTGGGTGATGATTAGTATGTGTTGAATGTGTGATAATTGGGTGGTTGTGCACTTATGAAAATATATGCTATGATTTGTGAGATGTGTAATGTAAAGTGTGGAATGGTTGATATATGAATAAAGGCTTAGATGACATGATTCATGCAACATGCTCATTTATGATTATACGTGGCTAAAGGCCTTTGGGAAATAGATTGCATTGCATTCATTTCATGTCATACGGCAATGTGTGAGCATCATTGAATGAGATACTTGTATAAGTGGGGCTTATGGCCCATATGCGTGAAGATGAGTGGAGTCTCTCTTCATATGAAAACAAGGGTTTTTTCCTAATATGCGCAAAGAGATTGAGTGGAGTCTCTCTCTTGATTTAAGGGGATTGTGACCAAAGTAGAGGGGATCGAGTGGAGTCTCTCCCTTGTGAAGTTTAAGGCTCCAGAGCGTGCATTATGTGATTGCATAAGCATAAGCATGATTTCATTCAATCATTGTTTGCATGACATATATATGGATGAATGTAAGTTTGATGATGGTTGGTGTAGGTGTATGAGTTATGGAAATGATGATGTGAGGAACATGATGTTATTTTGGTATTCCTAAAGTGTGTATAACCATATGTGTTGTATGATTGAATGTGGAATAATGTTTTGAATATGATCATAAATTAAGTTACTTGTTGCATGTGCATAAATGGAGTTGGTGTGATCCCCATTTTCGGTAAATTCATTTTTCGTTAACCTGATTTTCTCACCCATATTTTTTTTCAAATAACAACACCATTGAAAACAAAAGAAATAAATATATATAAATATAATGAAAGAGTGGCATACATGCATTTCCTTTAAACCAACCAAAAGAAATAAAGTGTAACATATGCGGAAGCCATGGTTTTCCGTTTAAAACAATGCAAATGCCAATGAGCCTATACTATCATGTGTATGGCTATACAAAATGCAAACGTATAAGTATCCCAAAAAATCCGCTAAGAGCCGACCTGCTGCAAGTATCACACGTACGCGCTCCGGCCAAAAGTAATGTACCGCACAATGCTACTGGCACTCTGCACACATATACACAGCAAAATAGAAGGTGAGTATAAAAATACTCAGTACGTGATCCTTATAGTTATTATGCTGAATGCGCAGGGGAACCTTCGGCCTCCACAGCCTAAGCTCCACACAAATATATTTCTCCAAACCTATAAAATTGATAAACAACCCATACTAGATCGAAACATTCACAAAAAACATTTTTCAGCGTTCAGGATAAGGGGAACGGCTTCCTGGCCGTTTCACTTGGCCGTTTGGCCACTGACAGGAAATTTCCCTTAAGGAACGGCCATGGGAACTGGCCAGCTCACACCTGGAAGTTCCCAGTTTAGCAGAATTCATCACTTAACACAATTACCTCTTGTCCCATTTGATTACACTTATAAGTCACACACAATCCACACGTTAAAACAGCATTTCAAATGCTTAATTACCCACTTCATCATTGTCACAAGGGTTACTGATTAACAATCACATAGAAGCAACATTCCAAACATATTTTGTAAGCAAAGTTACCACATCCATTATCAATTCATGATTTAAAGGATCCACACTCTTCTGTACACATCGCACGTATATCTCAACAATTCATAATAACATTCACTCAAATTATGGTGGCAATGAAATAAATGCTACGAATGGATATGCTAATGCAAACAATATTTATACTTATGCGAACAGATAAATGGACCGCTCTGGAGCCTTAAAATTCGCAAGACGAAGACTTCACTTAACCTCTGTTACTCTTTTCACAAATCCCGAGAGACTTCACTCTCTTTGAGTAGTTTGACCACGAGGTCCCTGTTTTCATTTAAGAGAGACTTCACTCTCTTTGCGCATATTGGCCACGGGGCCCCTTATACTACGTTGGCCACGAGGCCCTCATCATGAACAAACATACAATGCTCATGCTAATGTCAAAATCTCATGGTACAATGTAAGTCAAACAGATCAATCTTTCTTTCACATTTTAGCATAAATCACATATATGCGCACAAGCCTCATTTTTCATAAAGAACAACATTACATGCACCTCTTGTTTTCCAATGTCATTCATGCGAATATGAAGCCAACAAACAAACATCCAAAACACATTAACCCACAACCAACACACAAGAACATATTCATATCTTCAAGTAGTCAAAGTCCATTCACATGTAACTAATTACCTATATTCAAACATCCATTTCTTGTCTTTCCCCACCACACAAGTCATAATCATCCACTTTAGGCATATAACCAAACAACACATATATATACGATTTCAAACGTTCAAGTACACTTATCATTCAACTACACATAACTGCAACCATAACAATGCATGAACAACCCAAGGCATTCCCAACATAATATCAACCATTCATACATACAACATACTAAAGCAAGTGGCATGACACTTACCTCAGTTCCAAGTACAAATTCGTCGCCCGGCCTCCGACTCGGGTCCCGAATATCAATGCCTACATACAACACAACCACATTCTATTCATTTTACACAGATTCAAACTTAATTTCCTACCCTCACTCTTATTTCTACAAAACACCAATTTTTCTCACAAACTTTAACTCTTTAATCCTAACCAAACTCTATGTTTCAGGAGACTTGAAGAATCATGTTCTCTAACAAAAACCAACAAAACCACATAAAATGTACGTATTTTTACCCATTTTTCAGCTTGCAAGAAGAATCAACATACCTTCTCTTTCCTTCAACTCTAATGTGAAGAGGAATCAGTTGAGAGGGTGATAAATGTTTGAATGTGGGTGTTTCTTGGTGGGTTCTTGGATGGGAAAGCCTTAGGATTAAGGTTTGAAGGTCTAGGAAGTGTTTGGGACTGTTTGGGAGGGTTTTGGTTCGAACACAACGTTTTTCTCTCACTTCCCGACATGAACTCGCATTTTAATTTAATCTGCCAGAAAGGCCAAACAGCCATGGGAAACAGCCAAGTGGCCGTTCCCAGAGGCTGTTTCACCTAGTCTGGAACACCAAACGGCTATGAAACAGCCTGTCTGGCCATTCCCTGGCCGTTCCTGGCTTAACCATCGGCATTTTTCTGCCGAAATCTCGTATTATTCTCGTAGAATTTTTGGGGCATTAAAACTCTCCCTATTTAGAAAATTTCATCCTTAAAATTGAGACAAGTTAGGGTTTCAATATCCAAAACACTTAGCTTATTCTACAACATCCGAACCCAACTCTTAAACATAAATCTTATTCTACAACATCCGAACCCAACTCTTAAACATAAATCTACACATTATAACTTAGCTTTCTAACTCGAACAATGAACAAGTATTAGAAACGTACATCCACCATATCAAACCTCGAGAAACAAATTTGGGTACCACTCCCGCATATCGCTCTCGACCTCCTAAGTCGCCTCCTTAGGTGGGTGAAAACTCCACTTCACCTTCACCATCAGGATTTCCCAATTCCTTAACCGTCAGATTTGCCGATACAAGACCTCAGCTGGCTCCTCTTCGTAAGTGAGATTCTCTAAAACCTCTACATCCGGTGCACTAAGCATATGATTCGGGTCGGAACGGTACCTCCTCAACATCGAGACATGGAACACATTGTGAAGTCTGGACAACTCCTCTGGTAACTGAAGCCGGTAAGCAAGCAGTACAACCTTCTCAATGATCTCGTAAGGTCCCACATATCTCGAACTCAACTTTCCTTTCTTTCCAAACTGGATCACACCTCTCAAAGGAAATCTCAAGAACACCTTATCTCCGACCTTATATGACACCTCCCTGTGATGCCGATCAAAATAACTCTTTTGGAAGTCCTATGCAGTATGCATACACCTCCTCACCACATTTACTTTCCCAAGCGTCTGCTGCACTAACTCGGCTCCCTCTATCTGTCTCAACCCCTCTACATCCTTATATGTCGGACAGGCCTCATACGGTGCCATCCCGATGCTCGAGTGGTAACTGTTGTTGTAAGCAAATTCTATCAATGGGAGGTGATCATCCCAGTTGCCCCCAAACTCTAGTATGTAAGCTCTCATCATATCCTCGACAGTCTAGATAGCCTCTCTAACTGACCGTCAGTCTGGGGATGGAATGCGGTGCTAAACTGCAGCTTGGTACCCATCGCGTCTTCTAGACTCCTCTAAAACCAAGAATTGAACCGCGGATCTCTATTCAATACAATAGACATAGGCACCCCGTGCAACCTCACTATCTCTGTCACATACAAGCTTGCTAGCTTGTCTAAGGTATCCTCCTGTCGAATTGCCAAGAAGTGCGCAGATTTCGTCAATCTGTCAACTATGACCCACACGACGTCATGTCGTCTCAAAGTCTCCATTCGGGAATCTCCAAAGGTCTTAATTTCCCTGCTGGAGCCTGATGCTCTGCCTTAATCTGCTGACAAGGCAGACATCGAGCCACGAAATCTAAGATCTCTTTCTTCATATTCACACACCAGTACATATCTCTCATGTCTCTCTACATTTTGGTTCTGCCCGGATGCACTGAAAGTGGGGAAGAATATGCCTATGTCATCAGAACTTCCTTAGCCTTTGCCAAGTCTGGAACACACAACTGCTCTCCGTAATAAAAGATACCATCCTCGTCTAACCTGTGTGGTGTAGCTGATTTCCCTTTCTCAACCTTCCTCTTTATCTTCATAAAATGTTCATCATCCTTTTGCCTCTCTTCTATCAAATCTCGCATCTGGGGTCGAACCCGGATGTTTGCTAACATTTCCCCTTGAACCATATCAAGCTGCAACCTCAGTGCCCTCAAAGTAAATAATGACTCGGCCCGATAAGTCACTGCGTCTTCATCCTCTCTACCCTTTCTGCTCAACGCATCAGCAACTACATTCGCTTTACCCGGGTGGTAATCAATGGTACAATCATAATCCTTTAGGAGCTCTATCCATCTGCTCTACCTCAAGTTCAATTCCAGCTGTGTAGTGATGTATTTCAGACTCTTATGGTCTCTCAGAATCTGGAAAGTCTCACCGTACAGGTAATGCCTCCACACTTTTAAAGTATGAATGATAGCGGTAAGTTCCAAATCGTGGGTCAGGTAATTAACTTTATGTTGTCTCAACTGTCTCAAAGTGTAAACAATTACCCTCTCATTCTGCATCAACACTCCTCCCAGACCTGCTTTAGAATTGTCCGTATAAACCACGAATCCTCCACTATTGGTCGGTAATACAAGTACCGGAGCCTCTACTAACCTCTGTTTTAACTCCTAAAAACTCTCCTCACACCGCTCATTCCAAATGAACGGAGTGTTCTTCTTTAGAAGATTGGTCATCGACCTCGCTATCTTAGAAAAGTCTGCAATGAACCTCCGGTAATAGCCTGCAAATCCTAAGAAACTGCGTACCTCGGTTGCATTCCTAGGAGCCTCCCACTCTTAAACAGCCTTAATCTTACTGAAGTTGGGGATCAACTCCTCGGCAAATATAACATGCCCCAGAAATACCACTTCTTTAGAAGATTGGTCATCGATCTCGAGAATACACCAGTATGTCATCTATAAAGACGACCACAAATCGATCCAAATACGGTACAAAAATCTTGTTCATCAAAGCTATAAAGGCTGCTGGCGCGTTAGTCAACCCGAACGGCATCACAGTGAACTTGAAGTGGCCGTAACGAGTCCTAAACGCGGTCGTAGGAATAGAGCTCTCCTCTACTCGCTACTGCCAATAACCCGATCTCAAGTTTATCTTTTAAAATATCGTAGCCCCTTGCAATTGGTCTATCAGATCATCAATCCTTGTAGCGAATATTTTTTCTTCATAGTTAACTTATTCAGCTGCCAGTAATCTATACACAGTCGCATGCTCCCATCTTTCTTCTTAACAAATAGGACTGGTGCGCCCCAGGGTGATACGCTCGGTCGGATAAAACCTTTCTCAAGGAGTTCCTCCAGCTACTTCTTTAATTCTTGTAACTCTACTGCTGCCATTCGGTATAGAGCTATTGAGACTGGTGCTACCCTTCGCACCGTCTCAATCTCAAAGTTGACCTCTCTCTGTGGTGGTAAACCCAGCAACTCATCTGGGAATACCTCCGGATACTCCTTCACTATCTCAACATCAACAACTCCTAGCTTTTTCTGCCCTAGATCGGTCACACATGCCAAATACGCCTCGCATCCATCTCTAATTAGTTTTGCTGCCAGTGGCATTAAAACCAAGCAGGAAGGTATAACCTTCCGCTCACCCATAAGTAAAGCCCTCTTTTGGCCATCAACCTTTACCACCACCTCTTTCGCATAACAGTCAACCACTGCTCTGTTCTAGGACAACCAATCCATCCCCAATATTACCCCAAAGTCTGCCATCCTCATCACTATTAAATTTATAATGTAACTCAGCTCCCCAATTTTCAGCTCACAGCCCCTCAACACTCTATCCACCATAACAACGCCCCTAACTGGCATAGACACAGCTACAACATACCCCAAAAACTCTACACTACCCCAAGCCGCTCTACAACCGTCTCACTCATAAATGAACAGGTAGACCCACAGTCAATCAATACCAATGTAGAAAGTGCAGAAATAAATATAATACCGGTGATCACATCTGGATTGGCAGCCGCCTCATCACGTGTCATAGCATAGACACGTGCCTGAGACGCAGCTGTAGTCTAAGAAACACCTCCACCCCTTGCAGTGTTACTCGCGGTCCTACCACCTCTGCCTCTGCCTCCACTAGTAGTATGGGCTCCTAGATTATCCCCCACGCTACACTGCCCTGGAATAGCTTTCCCCTCATCTTTGGCCATTGCGTGTAAGTACCTGATCTGGTGCCTTGGTTTGTTGCAGTAATAACACAATTGGAAAGTGTCTCTACCAACACACCCTCCAACACTCTGATGTCTAGCAATAAAGAGTCTATACGGATGGCTCCCCTACTCTCAGAACCACTCCTCTATTTAATAGCTCCTCCACTGGAACCCTGAGGAGGCCTAAACTCTGTCTTTCTTTGCCCTTCAGTAGTACTGGAACTACTGGAATTTTTTTGTTTCTTTCCCTCCAAACGGTCCTTCTCTTCCAGAAGCTCCTCTGCCCTCAAAGCTGTCTCCAAAAGTAGCTGATAAGTAGGAGCCTTCATGCCGATGCGGGTGCAGATATTAAACTGCAACCCTCTCTCAAACCTGATAGGTCTAAATATGCAGATTTATTCTATTCATTTTAGTGGATTTTCATGATATTTTAGTAGATAAACCAGTGAATTTTAGAAGCTTATGTTTGTTTTGGTTTTATCTAAGCATAGTTATAGATCATGAAGATTTTACTAGAGTTTTAATGGAAAAATGGGCACACTGAGTTGGGCAGACAAGGAGCCACGAAAGTGATGCAAGTCACCACGAATGGCGATCATTCGTGACTCTCAATTTGGGGGGCTAATCGAGTCCAGAAGGTAAGTCACGTTCGTGAGTCACCATGACCACGAGCTAGCATCGCTCGTGATAGGCTTTGGAGATGAGTGTTGGAGGCAAAACACTAATTGCGTTCATGATAGCAATCAACCACGATTGAAGTCCCTTTGTGGCACTTGAAGTGAAGGGGCAAAGTTGACCACGAAGCTAACCACGAACGTGGTTCACATGAACCACAAATGAGAGCCAAATGTGACTCATTCCTTTGGTGTAAAAAGCTGGGCAGCTTAGTGATCTCGAACGTGGTTCAACAGAATCTCGATCGTGATTCACATTCTGAAGGCTCAAGCTGGGCAGACATTGGACACAGGATTCTGGACAGGATAAGCATCACGATAGTGGCTCAATTAGCCACGATTGAGGCTCACTTATGATTATTAATCTGAAACATCAAATAATTAGACAGGAGGTGAATCACAATCGTGACTCGCTATGATCACGATCGTGACTTGATTATGAAATTGTGGATCACAATCATGATTCACTGGAGTCACAAGTGAAGATCAGGATAAGTTATTCGTGACTCCCATTTGAAAAAGACCACAGTGCCCTCAAGTGTGAGGGTTAAGCGAGGCTAATTAAGACATTTCAGGAAAAAAGAGAGCTCATATAAATGAGGCTTTTCTAGGTTTAGGGACGTTTTTTGGCTGGATAAAAAGAAGAAGGAAATAGAGGCTTTCTAGGTTTTTATTCATCTTTATCTTTTTCTTACATTATGTATTCTATATTTTTATCTTGCTTGTGGATAGATTTAGCCATGTTAGGCTAGATTCTTGTTGGGTTGTCTTAGATGTAAACAGAGGATTTTTGCTTGGTTGTTTGTGGATGATTAAGGGATTGTGAAATATGAATGTCTATTTGGATGTTTGCAATGAATGGGTTGTTGTTTATGCAAGTTGATTTAATTATTATTAGTGGCGTCATTCTGGAATCGTGAAAGCCTAGGTCTAAAGAGGGATAAATCATTGGTTAGAATTATGTCGAAAAATGCTAGTTTGATAGGTAGGATTAGATATTCATTGTTTTGACCAATCGACTGTATATAATGAATAGTTAATTGAATTTTCATAGCAATTATTCATTTCTAGTAATCTTAGCCCAGAGTTGCGAAAGCCTAGGGTTAGGAAGGCTAATTTAAATAGAGTTAGGATTCAATCGGATAGAAATATATCAGTTGAACCTAATGTGTTCGATGAAATGCCTATGTTATACAACTTTGCCTGGTTTGGTGTATCACAAAAGTAGAACACTTGCTAGGTTTAAGGACGAGATTTTGAGTAGTCCGAAAGGAACTCTTAATCAACAAATATGCGAGAACAACGTCATTTACCCTCATTCTGTCAAAAAACCAAGGTTTGCCTCTATTGAACCTAAGATAGCCCGACACTCTTTTTATATTGTTAATCCTTATTTTCGCGTTCCTTGCATTTGAATTCTAGTTAATTCCATTAAAAACCACCTTCGAGTTATGTTTACTATTTTCTTGCATTTATCTTTTAACACCAAATCAATTTAATTATAGCGTTCCTCGAAAGATTCGATCCCGGGAGTCATACTTCCATGGTAAAACTACATCGGCCTAGTACGCTTGATAGACACCGGTCATAGGTGACTCATAAAATGGTTGAGATACCTATTTTAAGTTGGGCGAATCATGAAAGGTTGGGTTACCTAATTGAAAATGATGTCGAGGTTAGACATAAAATGGGCAACCATTAGTCAAACCTAATCTTATTGCTATCCATGAAGTTAGTAACGAGAATAGTGATAGAGAGCTAACATCACTTTTTTAGTACGATTGATTTATGTAACAATCGTATATTTTTTTATTTATCATATATGAGGAAGATTAGTTTGCTCCTTATATATAAGAATCTCATTAGATGAGATGATCGAAAGCATGAGGATCGACATAAGTCGTAACTGCATTTGATCGAGAAATCTAAAATATCAAAGTGATATAAATGATTGAACAATAGATTTTTATCCTAAACTCTACTACTAGAGTGAAGCAGAGGTAAAGGAAATTTATTTTTCATTAACATGTTAAGATAAGTGATGGAACTGGCCAACATATTCTTAAATATGTGCCCTCTTAAAATTCATTACTTACACTTCTTGTGAAAATATGGATTAGTCATAAATTTGACTTAACCATTACAAATCATGAGATGTATTTCCAATGTTCTCTAATCTTAGTCTAAGATGACCGAGACACCAAGAGGAGTATCTTCACATAAGTTACTAAGTTGTCTCTGGGTGACGTATACTATTGCACCCAAAATTAGCATGCTATTTTTTGAATAAAGTAAGAATTTAGGAACTATATTTTTTTCTTTAAAATAGTTTATCAAGCCACTTGAAATAGAAATACGAATAACCATGCAATCATTTAAAACCTCAACCAATAATAATTTATATACAAAATCAATTGTCATATGCGGAAGCTATGGCTACGATTTCAAAAATAATGCATGGAATCAACTATCTATACTGACATGTGTATAGATGTACAAAGTACAAAATATATCTCCAAAAGTCTAGGAGCCATGACCTCAAGTACCATATCGAACAGCTGGCTATCCACCCAAAAAAAAGAGTCCTGCAGTACTATCGACGCTCTGCATATCCACCATAACCAACAAACACGTGAGTAATTTTAATTACTCAATAAGTGCTTTAACACACTTACCAAAGTTGTTAATGTATAAGTACTTGTTCTTTATTACATTTTATGTACATTATATAATAGGGAAAACATCCCTGTTTAACCTCTATCATTACTGTTCTTTAATTTATACCATTTTAGGTCAGAAATCTCCTAGGGAGCACACATGACCATGAGCACGACCCTCTTGCTCTTCACAACAATAAGGCATAGTCTGGCACACACTAGAATGAAAATGGAAGACCAGCATGACCCATGTGTCTCTTTACACGAGGTCCTTATACAAACACATAAACTCAGTAGCCCAATATGAGGTCCTGCCTGTGAGCACGGCCACCGTGCTGACCTACAGGTTTACACCAAAACATACCAATTCACAACACTAATTCAGCCATTTATCATACCATTCAATACCAACATTTTACAGCTACATTCCTACGCCAAAACACATCAAAAGCACTCTATAAACACCATTTCCTACTTCACATTTACGAATCAATCTCATAAATACATTTCTATAATAACATTCCTTTCCACTAAGTCATAACATACATACACTGTCCATATCATAGATGCCTTTTTACACAATCCATAACTGTAATATTCAAGCATCCATTTTTATTCAGAAATATGCCCATAATAACATTCTTTCTCATGCATCAAACCAGGTTCATTAATAAGTAAAGATGAATGCTTACAAAATGACAATACAAATCACATACAATGCATGCCTTGGCGTTTTCCTTTTCTTTGGGCCTAGCCCAACATCGAGCTCTTGCCTAAATTATCCTTGACCCAGCCGACATCGAGCTCTCGCTCATAATAGTACCTCGAGCCTAGTTCGACATTGAGCTCTTGCCCAGAATATCCTCAGACTTAGTCTGACATCGAACTCTCGCTCAAAATCCTCAGGGCCATATGTCACACAATAATGCTCAATGCAACACATGAATTATATGAAATCAATAATGGCCATCAAATCAATTAATGCATTTTCATGCAATAACATGCCATTATTCATAACCATTTTACATAATCTCATCTCACATTTGTACACATTAAATGCCTCAATATGATCATCCAATCGCAAACTATGGCATAACCCCACAACCATAAGTTTATATATATTATACTTGCATTCACAATATCACATTAAGTCAAGCATGTATCCTCATAAGCATAATGACCATCTCAAATTGTATCATCATTCGAACTCAAACCACCATTCATAACATTTTCACATAAACCATACATGTTATTATTTCCATACAACTCATGCAAGAGCACAATTGATTCAAGTCCATTAAATGACACATTTTTCAACCATCTTAACAAATGTGCAATTCATCATGTATGATTAACCATACTGATGCAAGACATACAATGGTAAGTGTAAATGTCACTTACTTCGAAATTCGCAAAATTGGGCTCGTGACTCAACTCCAATCTGGGTTTTACAATTCCTCTCCTATAACACAACTATCATGCAAATATGTAAATAAACCATTTTACATATCAATTAAGTCAATTAATTTCCTACCAAGATAAAACCCTAATTCTTCTCCTTCATTCAAACCCTTAATCCCACATTTCCATAAAATTCCCCGATTTAATTCTTATAAACCATCCACATTGTCCACACTAACTTTATTCCCATTAAAACTATCTATTTTGGCCCACAATTCATCCATTTTCACATAAAGATCTCAATTTTGTGACCTTTTCTCCACCCACATTTCCCATTGAAACTAGTATATTCTTAATGAAAAAGGTTACTAGAATGGGAAAGTGACAATGTAAATCACTTTAAAGACCACATCCCTTCAAGATCACTCCCATTCGAGTGGTAGATTTGAAGAAGAATGAGGGAAGATTGAGTAAAAGAGCATTTTGACCATCATTTTTTGACATGATTAGCTACCATGACCACCTTTGTTTTGAGGTCACCACTTTCTATCTCATCTACCTCTAGAGTGGCTGGTCTTAATCTTGACTTGAAAGGAAGTTATTCCCAGTGGGAGATAAAGTTCATTACTCGAGTAAAGTCATTTGAGTTTGAAGTTAATCCTAGTGAGAGTTTTTAAACAGTGAGAGTTCTTAACCTAAAAAGGAATTTTGAACAGTTCGTAATTTGGCAAAGAATTTTGGAACTTTAACCCAGCGGGATTATAAAAGAAAAGTAACAAAACCATTTTAAAGGATGGATCATTCGTGAACCTTTTGTCAACCACACAAGTCGAGGAGTTTCTAGTGTTGATCAGTTAAATGATACAATAAGATTGTTAGTGACATCTCTTTGAGGAAAACCAAAGTTAAGTACTAATTGGTTTACCTGTAATAATGAAAATTACAAATGACATAACATGAAGGATCAAACTAAGTGCCACTATGTGTAAAACACTAGTTTGTCTACCCTGAAGGTATAACCTCATTCAGAATGAGTGGATACAAATCAAATAAATCAACTAGGCAAATGTTAAAAAAGTTTAATAATTGTTTAGTGTAACATGTTAGATGGGACAAGTCTATATTCTTTCACTTTCTTGAAAATTTACCTCGTAAAATTTTAGTTCAAAGGAACTAGTCTTAATCACTATAATAGACTCTTTGATCTTAATGGAAGCTCTCAGTAAAGAAAGACTTTTTAATCTCAGTGGGAGGTTTTAGCAAAAAATTTTCACGTGGCTAATAACCCATGGGTTCATCATACAAAGTGACAAACATATAGTTGTTTAAACTTTGTGAGTTTTGGAGTTGGTTAGTATATTCAAATTTGTTTTGATAATACTATACAGTCTTATGATTTTTTAAGTTTGTTGGTATATTCATATTCATCATGATAATATCATACAACCTTAAGAGTATTGGAGTTATTCATATATTCAAATTTGTTGAAATAATAACATAAACACCAAAGAGGTAAATAATCTATTCTTGTTTTTATGTGTAAAGAGTTACATACTTAATAGAATTAACATATTTAAAATGAAAATATGGTACATCTTAGAAATGAGATTTTTTTGGGATAGTTCTAAAGAGTTGTTGTTCCACTTTGTGAGAGTAACATCAATAAACTTAAAATAATTTTGGCAAGGCCAAACCATAAGCATTATAACTTTAAGAATAACATTTTAAGTTAGAGTTAGTATCCATATATGGGTAACATAAGAATAATTTGGGTAACATACTCTATGTTAAATTGTAGTTCACACAAACAAACAAATGTGTGTAATTATTCTTGTTGTGTTGGAGAGAAAGATACTTGCCATATAAAAGTTTATGATTTTCTTCATACCAAGACCAAATACTATTATTCTAAGTTATTATTAGTTGGTTGGTACTACTAATCCATAAGTAGAATTAGATAAATTAGTATGTAAGGTAATTGTAAGACAACAAATTATTTTCAAATGATCCATAAATGAGTAGGAAAACAATTGAATGATGGATATGTGATGTATGACTTTTTTTAGTAACTACATCCAAACATAACATAGGTCATGAAACCTAAGTGGTGACCATGTACTTATGTGAATTCTTACTTTGACTAAGGGGCTAAGTAGTAAGAATTTTAAAGTCCTAGTGTTTGTAGTGAAAAACTACCATGCAGGCATTGTTCATGAGAAATGTTAGTGTAATTAGTTTTAAAACTACCTACCTTAAGACCATCTAAGGTGTTAGTCGTTAGAAAATTATCAAAGAGGACTTAATTGAACAAGGAAATGGTGAACTTTTAGTTCAAAAGACTACACAAGTTTTAACGATGGATCAATGTTGAAATCAAGATGTGGAATATGTCTTGGACATATTTAGTGATACACAGAAAGCTATTGTGCATAATTTAACATGCAAAGTGGGAAAACCCACTCACATGGATTGATACATTAGATTTTCACTTATGTTTGAGAAAATGCTAAGATGAGGCTATAAAGAGCTTGCTTCTTTTGTGGTGTAAGAATAAAAGTCGTTAATAAATAATTTATGCCATGGATGAGCCCATGATTACTGTAATCATATATCATTAGAACCAAATGCAATCCTAATATTACAAAAACTTAAAGTGGATTAAGGGAAAATGCTAGGTGCATTGAAGCCTAATGCTTACGCATTGTGGAACCTGTTTATAAATACCTGTTTTCCTGATAATCAACCAGTACTTAACTTTCTTTTGACCAACAGATATCACTCACATTCTTAATATTTAAATCCAACAACATAGTAAAATTGGACGAGATAGCTTCGACAGCTTATTCTTGACAAATGAAGTTACTAAAAGAATCACAAACAATTCAACACAAGAATTGTTGCTTCAAGATTCTTTTAACTACTCGTGTCCAAAACTCGAAGATTCGTCGCTAAAACATTATCTTCACATTTAGAACACTCC
>CANYCX010786619.1:0-16443 GCA_948193385.1 Breynia disticha f. nivosa
TAAGTTCCGAAACTTAATTATATATATTTGACGACCCAAACGTCATGGGCGGACTAAATTATTCTTTCATACATTATCAAAAGTTTATATGAAGATGAAAATTAAAATAAAGAAATAATAACATGTATTCAAACTCATATAATTGATATACCTTTAAACTGCATAGATAATATATATTTTGTTTATCTTATTTATATGTTAGAAACTATTATAAATATAAAGTACAAAAAGTTTACATTAAGATAACATTAAAATGAAAAAACAATGTCAATCTAAAAATTAAGAGAAGATGAAAATTAAAGTAAAAAAATAATAACATATGTTCAAAGTCATATAATTGATATAAATTTAAACCGCATAGATAATATATATTTAGTTTATCTTATTTATATGTTTGAAACTATTATACATATAAAGTACAGAAAGTTTACATTAAGATAACATTAAAGTGAAAAAAAATGTTAATCTGAAAATTACGACGAATCGCTTCTATGTTCATATAAAAATACAACAATGCATTAATTCTATATTATAAACACTTAAAAAATATTAAAACATATATAATTAACAATATAAAAATTTCAAAAAAAAATTAATTGACAACTATTAATTAAGTATAAATAAAAAATACTTTGACACAATAAAAAGTATACATTAACCATGCTTTAAGTTGATATCAATACTAAAACAATCATATAAACTTTACATGATGTTAATATATTTTTAAAAAAAAATAAAAATATTATAAATTTAAAATATATAGACAATTTATATTTTGTTTATGAAAGAATAATTTAGTCCGTCCATGATGTTCGGGTCGCCAAATATATATAATTAAGTTTCGGTATTTAATTATTGGTTATTTGGTGTAAGGATTAAATTAGAAACATTTTATGTTTAGGGACTAAAATGTAATTTGACCCAAAAGGTATCAAATCACCAAGAGGTACCTAGAATTCTATGAATAAGAGTTCTCCTCCCTCATTCCTAAGTTTGCCATTCTATTTTTCTTGCAGAGATAAAATCAGAAACATTTTCTCTCTCTCGTTTTTGGTTGATCGGTTTATTTCCGACGTGGTTTTCGAGGGCGAAACTCCGTCTGATTCTCGACGTACAAATGCCTGTACAACCGGAATACTCTCAGCGTGGGTACGATTCACTTACGCTGTCACTGAAATGAATTTCCAGGTTTGTCGATTTTCCGTTTAATTTTCGCATTAATTATTCGTTAATTAATATGATATAAAATGTGTTATTATATAAAACTTTCAATATATATATATTTTTGTATTTTTACTTTTACATACTTATTAATAATTATAAGTTATAAAAATAAAATTATTATTTTGTTATTATTATAAGTTATAACTTAAAAATAAAATTACTTTTACTTTTACATACTTATTGTTTTAATTACCAATAATTCCTTTGGACTAAGATGATCTTTTAGGTTTATGATCAAGTGAAAATTCATCTGCACATAGAGGCCACATCAGGAATCAACCCTTGATGACATTTTTTTAACTTGATTTCTTCATTTGTTACCCCAATTAAAAGGTAATAATATAACTTGCACGCTTATTTTAGAAGAATCATATTTGTTAGTCATATAAGAAATACGGAAAATCAAATATTTAAAACAGAAAATCTCCACAGATTGTAATTTATTGCCTCGGTTGAATACGTCAATACGTACGTTAAATACAGTATTTGTTAGAAGCAAATCAAGATTTGAAGCAGAAACGGATGGAAGCAACAAAGATTATTATTTCTCTGGTTCTACTAATCTCCATCACCAGTAAGTCAGTATTTTCCACATACTACTCACAAACAACACCTTACGTACCCACGGAACAGAAAGTCACAAACCTCCATTTCTTCTTTCATGACACTCTCAGTGGAAAAAACCCTACTGCTGTCCAGATAGCTCAACCAAACAACACCATTTTCAATGGCACTGGAGCACCACCTTTCGGGACGCTATTCGCCATCGACGATCCTCTAACTGTTGGACCAGAAGTGACTTCCGAGGTCGTAGGGTACGCTCAAGGGATGTATCTCTCGTCGAGCCAGCAAGGGTTGGCTTTGGTGGCTTTTTTTGATTTTGGTTTTACCAGTGGGGAGTTTAATGGAAGCTCCATTAGCGTGTTTTCGAGGAATCCGATAGTGGAGACTGAACGCGAACTTGCTGTTGTTGGAGGGAGAGGGAAGTTTCGGTTGGCTAAAGGGTTCGCTCAACTTAAGACTTTTTTTATAAATCCAAGTAATGGCGATGCTATTGTTGAGTATAATGTGACTGTCGTTCACGACTAGTTTAGAGTTTTATCATTTATCTACTGGAAAATCATTCACAATTAGTGCTATGAGAGTGATAAAACGAGAAAAAAATAAATAAACAAATGCATCGCTATAATTTTTCTAGTTAGCCACATTTTCTTTCTTTTCTTGAATAAATTATCATGTATTTTTTCAGCAAACGTTTTAATTTATTACACAATTTTTAATCTATGTTTCTGAAAAAAATGGTAATAAATGAATTTTAACGCAAATAAAATGATTCGCAAGAACACAGCAAATAACACCGAGGGCAAAAGAGTTCTAAGGCTTATTTGGTATAGTGACAAATAAATTTATAAAAAATCACATTTATAAAGATAATTAAACAAGTTTCTTTATTTTTCAGTAAATATCAAAATAAGTGAAATATATCTTATCTAATATGATAATTAAAAAGAAAAAACAAACAAAACATCTAACAATGGTGGTTTCTGAGATTGAGTTAAAGAATAAAATACAAATTATTTAACAAACTAATTAAAAGTACAAACATAAAATTTATATATTTATAATTTTTTTAAAACGAAACCAAAAAAATTTTAAAAAATTCAACCGATAAAATTGAACTCATTGAAAATTCATTTTTGTCAACATTATAACTTCTTTGTATGAGTTTCATTTTTGTCACTTAACTCCATCAACAACACCAATTTTAGAATCTGATAATTTTTTTTTTCAAAGTAGTGCCGTCTTAAAAAAAAAAGGTCAAATTATGTGGCAGTAGGTTGAATTAAGTATTCATTGTTGTATTCTACCAGTCTATATGGCTTTGGGTAAAAAATAAAATAAAATTTTACGTAACCATTAATTTTTTTTTAATTTTACTAAACAAAAATTAACTTTTTATGACATATTTAACAAAAGGTGATTTTTTCTGATTTTATTAAACAAAACTCAAAACTTGTGTGACTGATTTTATCAACTAACTAGTGTTATTGTAATATCCTGTTTTAAAAAATTTTAAGTATTAATGATCTAAAAATAAAAATTTAGAGAATTTAAAATTTGAATTATATGGAGGGATAAAATTAGAATTTATTAAAAATTCAATATGAGTAAAAATAATAAGTACATATTAATTCATTTAATAGACAAACTTATTTAGACCAAAAAAAATATTTTCAAAGAAGAAACAAGTGAGGTTGTAATCGAGTCGGCCCGAGCTTATTTTTAGTGGTTAATTACACATATGACACTATTTAAACTCTATCTACTAAAATGTCATCACAATTCTTTATCTACTAAAATGACAGATTTTCATTCACTTCAATCAAAATGATATCTTTTCATTTTGAAAAAGAGATGTCATTCATGTAAATATTGATTGCCAACATCAATTTTAAATTCAAATTAATTTCTTAAAATAAAGTTACAATTAAGGAGACACAAGATTCTAAATTAAACATAATTAAAATTGAATTTCAAAAAAACAACATCATATACAGCTGAACCATATTAGAAAAAAAAAAACAAACATATTTCATAGAAACCGAAATCATTCAACATCACATAAACATATGCAGAAAATTTGATTTCCAGCATATCAAAGAAACCAAAAAATTCTAGAAAAATTCTTGATATCAAAACAACGAGTATTACACATAAGCAACCCATTACACAAAGATTAACATAGAAATAAGAAAAATCCAAGACACCTGCAACATTCTGAAAGAAAAGTATGTTTTATTGTTTTATCTAGAGAAAGTTGTAAATCGCACAGGCAAAATCGAACAAAAATGAATATGGATATCTCCTAATTTTGTATTGTGATTGAATTAATTTGGAAAGTAGCCTTTTTTTTATCTCTTAGACAAAATATAGTAATTAAATTTGTTAAACTAAATTTTGTT
This sequence comes from Breynia disticha f. nivosa, assembly GCA_948193385.1. Lineage (NCBI taxonomy): Eukaryota > Viridiplantae > Streptophyta > Magnoliopsida > Malpighiales > Phyllanthaceae > Breynia > Breynia disticha. Next base: position 4,188 of record CANYCX010786619.1, read on the forward strand.
TAAGCATCATGTTGAGAAGTACACATTTAGAGTCATTCTTATGGTATGATACAATTTTTTTTAACATAAAATATCAATTCAAATTAATTCAAAATGAGTATTGAACACAAAAATACACATTATATAGACATACACAAAAAGGAAAAACAATAATTTCAAAAACAAAATTTATAGTAAATTAGAAACTGATTAATCACACGTATAGACACATTTTTCATGGATGTTGAAAAAGAAGAAAAATTTTTGCTTACTTTTTTCATCCAAACATATTGCAGATTTGTGAGATAGCATACCATCAGACACATTTTTTCAAAATCATTAACAATATGGATGACATTGAGGTATTGATATAATACGATGTTGTATGGGATGATATTGGGAACTTGCAAAATTACAACGTCAATGACATGAATATAAATTCATCTTGCAATTTTGAGATGATTGTAGTTTTTTTAATTAAATATTTTTGTTGCTTAATAGATAGAGTGATACAGATGAGTTTGTAGATTACAAAATTATTTTTACATTTGAATATTATAAAATTAATTTTAATTGGTTGCTCATTGTTATCACATCGAGCTATTCTCTATAACTTCTTTTTTTTTAATTTCTTTTTACCTTTAGATTGAAATTTCGCTTTCACTTCAAATTTTGAATCAAATTTTGAATCACTTTTTCTTTCATCATGATTTGAGTTCTTCTTTTTTAGAAGATCCTATAAACAAATATAGACTCAATAGAAAATCAAAAGTACATAAACTTATAAATATGGGTCTAAATGAATTTTGTTAAACTACAAAACAAATTTAATTTAAAAAAGCCAGAAAATATAACTTCACCTTAAGGGTAATCTTTTGTTTTTTCCCTTACTAATAATTATCAAAACAATTGAAACTTATTGTACCCTCAACAACATGAGAACACAATTAGACATATGACTAACAAATATCACAAATTTAATCATAAATCACAAAAGAAAACATAGAAATATTTTATAATCACTTTAAAGAACGAAACCTTGGCCACAAATAGACTTACAATCTTAAACAAAGATACAACATTCGATTCGGCCAAAAAAAAACCTAACAAGTATCAGCAATAGTTAGATACATCTTAAACCAATAACAATTGCAATTCGTGCAAACCCACGAAACCCTAGCCACAAATAGACCCACAATCTTAAACTAATATCAAACTTATAAAGATAATAGAAATTCTCTCACCTTAATCAAATAAGAAATGATTCTGAATCAATTTTATTTTTTAAATTTCACCTTAAAAGGTGGATCCATCCAAAAAATATCACCATCAACATCGAAAAGAATGTCCCAATTTTAGAATGTCCTATTCCTGGAGAAAGATGTTATTTCTAATATTCTGGTTGATTGAGGAACTAGGGAGATAATACCTTGCAAATATCAAATAAAAAGGATTGATTCCGAGTGGAATTTATTTTTAAATTATTTAAAATGAAAGATTATGCTATAGTAATAAAATATTTCTCAAAATTAAACAATAAAAACAAAAAATATAAAATATGAGTCTAAATGTGTGCTACATCTATTATGATGCACGAACAAGTTTGTAGTAAATATTTTTTAAAAAAAATTCTTAACTAGTTGATTTGACTAAGGAAAATATAAGACTCTATTGAAGACATTTTAAACACAATAAAAAAGTAAGGACACACTCTTTTTAATTTTGTTCAATTTGCCAAATCTCTGCTATATTACATGTTGATATTTCAACCAAATCATAAGACAACATTCATAGATATAATTGAGCATTAAATTTGTTCTTCTATGAGTTAGAAGATAAATTATTAACAACATATTAAATACAATATTTATCTATTTTATTGTTTTAAATAATAAAATAATTTGAAAAATTCAAAATAATATATAGATTTATGTATAAGACTATAACTTTATAAGTTACAAGATAAATTATTAACTACATATTAAATACAACATGTATCTATTTTATTACTTGTAAGATTTAAAATTTAATTTGGAACAATCAAAATATCAAGTAGACCTATGTATAAGACTATAACTCTATAAGTTACAAGATAAATTATCAACTATACATAAGATATAATACTTATCTATTTTATAATTTAAAAATTTTAAAATTGATTTAAAACACTCAAAATATTATATAGACTTGTGTATAAGACTATAACTCTATAAGTTACGGAATAAATTATTAACTATACATAAAATACAACATGTATCTATTTTATTATTTGAAATATTTAAAAATAATTTAGAACACTCAAAATATTATATAGATTTATGTATAAGATTATAGCTTTTTAAGTTATAGGTAAAATTATTAACTATACATAAGTTGCATCATGTATTTATTTTATTATTTGAACCAATGTTTTACAAACTATGTATTTATAAGGCTATAACTTATAAAATAAACTATTAACTATGCCACACATCTATTATGAACTATAAGTATGTTTACAAACACTTAAACGAGCATGTTCGCGAAAACTTAAACGTTTTTTCATGAGCACTTTAATGACCTTGTTTACAAGTTTGTTCATCAGCACTTAAATGAGCTTGTTTGCAAGTTTTGCCGAACTGGGCCTTTAAGTATTCAAGTTCGGCTCGTTTACAGAGCGAGCCTAATTTTTTGTTTAAACTTGACTCATTTATTAACAAGCAGAGTCACGAACGAGCTATTATCGAGCAGAACGTCGAGCTGTTGACAGCGGCTTGGCTCATAATAATAAAGATCAAGTCTAGGTTGAAGTTATAAGAATATAATAGGATAAATGGAAAATTTAGGTATTTTAGGAAATGCTATTGATTTCCTGATATATTATATATAAAGGATTTTATAAACTTTAACTAAAAAATAGTTTCCATAATTTTAGGTTGAAATTATAAGAATATAGCAGGGGTGAATGAAAAAAATAGATGTTTTAAGAAACATTATTGATTTCCTGATTGATTATATATAAAGGATTTTATAAACCTTTTACTAAAATAGTTTTCATAATTATAGGTTGAAGTTATAAGAATATAATAAGGAAGAATGGAAAATTTTGGTATTTTAAGAAATACTATTGATTTCCTAATTGATTATATATAAAGGATTTTGTAAGTCTTTTATTAAAAATGATTTTAATAATTTTAGGTTGAAGTTTAAGAATGTAGTAGAGACAAATGAAAAATTTAGGTATTTTAAGAAATATTATTGATTTTATTTATTTATTATATATAAAGAATCTCATAAGTCTTATTGATATACTACCTTCTAGACTTTGTAGTATTATCATTTGCATCCAAATTTAAGACCAAACAAATACACTAAAAGTGAAATTAGTGGTGAGTAAAGGTCGAAGAGTTGGTTTGTCTATAACACTAACAAAATTAAATTAAAATAGTAAAATATGAGATTTTAAATTAATTAAAATCAATTTTCTAAAAGCAATAACTAAAAAAAATTACATAAATGAATTCAAAGAGAGAAAGCCTTGGTCTTCGGTAGCTATCATTATTGGAATTTGAATTGGTAATCAGCACAAAATATATTCACTTAATCATTCAAATATTTCTTTTGGTACAAAAATACTCTCTTCGATCCTTAAATATAGACACACTAAGAATTTTATAGTTTTTTAAAAAAATAGTTGTAGTAGTTAAAGTTAATTAAAATTATGCGTTATTCTTATTATATCCTTAAAACGTTATTGTCAGAAACACTCCACTATTAAAATGTTTGTTCTCAAATAGGGTGAAAATATCTATATATTTATCATAAATGAGTTTGAAAAGACAATTATTCTATATAATAGAACATTATAAATAAAAAGTGTGCTTATCATTAAGGTTACAAAGAAAGTACATGTCTTTTCTTATGATTAATTAACTAGAAATGTGTATTCTAGTTAATACTTATTGATTGACAACCTAAATACGACCTCAAATTTAATCAACCATTAGAAATACAAACAAAAAAGACAACAAAACAAGACAATACATGTATAACGATATATTTAAATCAAGTTGAACTATTCTCCTAAGAATTTTTTTTGAGACAATTCTTCTAAGAATTATAGTTCTAACACAATAACAATAATTCCAAGTTGCTACTCTCTAGTCAAATAAACTACACAATTATAGACGCAACATTAAAATTAGCAATAAATTATAATAACCAGTATAGCAATCAAATGAAATAATCATAAATTTACAATAGATAAGCATTCAATGCTAAAATGAATAATTAAAAATAATGAAAACAACAACCCTCATAACTTTGTTCCAAAGATTCAAAGTTACATTTAACCAAGAGAAAAAATTAGCCACTCATGACCATTACGAACAACTTAAAGAGGTTATTTTTGTGTGTTGTCAGTAAAAACTTCTATCAAAGACTTACAATTTTGGATATTTCTGAAATTTGTCGTCATTCTAAACTTGTACTTGATCCGAATACTAACATGGACATTAAAGGTGTATATCAAATTAATGATGAACAAAAGTGGGTATTTGTGAATGGATAAGGACAATCAGATTTCCTAATGAGTATACTTCTAATTTGATCGTTGATGTGTTAATGCAAACAATTCATCCGTATACATGGAATGAAAAACTATTATTGTCATATTTTTATGCAACGGTTGTTGTCGATTGCCATAAGACCATTTGTGAATCATTGTATATGGGAACCTCTTGTAAAATTGAGTTCTTTTTTTTTTTTAAAGTTGACAAGTTCCATTGTGATAGTTTCCAATTTAAACATGTTTGAAGCAAATATCGTCGTTACATTGTGCAAACCCAAACATATATTTCCTCCGTAGTTATTTAATTCAATGAAACATCTCCATATTCATTTACCTTATGAGATAGTATTAGTTGGACCATTATAATATCGATAAATGTATCCATTTGAAAGCTACTTATATATCCTTCGTCTTTGACTTATTTAATTTGTGAATGATTATTTTGAGGGGTAACATGAAAAAATTATTACAAATTTTAGATATTTACGTACGTTGAAGCAGACGATAAGCAACAAAGTTCGACTTGAAGGCTGAATAAAGAATGCATATCTTGTGAAAGATATGACAACTTTCTGTTCATTTTATTTTGAAGGCTGAATAAAGAATGACTTATCAGTTTAAATTTTTCCTAGAAGACCAATTGGAAGGTCATCACACAGACATTTGAATGATAATGAATATCATATCATTCAGAAGTATATTTTGTGTAATTGTCCTGAAGTTCAACCTTATATTCAGTACGTATGATAAAATTTATTTTTTTAGTTTTAATTTAATTACTTGTAGACATTCTTTGGAAATAGTTGTCCGCCTTAGAATACCAAACATTACTACGATTTAAGAGAATATTATAATTGATAAATATTTTGCAGAATGGTTTAAGCAATTCGTAAGTAAGACTTTTTCTTAATTTCATTTGGTATAAATATCGTATTACTTATTTGTCTTCTTAGTAGGTCCACAAATAAACATGTATGACAGTTGATGAGAGACTGGAATGGCTTGTAAAAGGACCAAGTTGTGAGGCTCAAGCATTTACATCTGTGATCTTAAAGGATATATATTTTGTACCAAATCTCACTTAACTGGAAGGTTTGCAAATAGCTTTGGTATTTGTATTCGTGGCGCTTATCATAGTGTCGTATATGATGAATTTTTTGGAAAATTGATGAAATAATTGAACTGCAATATCCAGGACCAAGTGTTAAAAATAGTCTTATTTGAATGTGATTGTTATGACACTTCAACTGCTTCGGGGTTAGAAGAAATAGAAATTTAAATTTCATTGAAGTAAATATGTCCATGCAACTTAATACCGTTGATCGATACACACTTGCGGAATAGGCAGATCAAATTTTCTATTTATCTTATCCATTTTTTGTCAAGACTTGTCAAACTGGTCAGTTGTCTGCAAAATTAAATTGTTCATAGTGCTGAATTAGTAAGACCACATGACGAGCGAGTTTCTATTGTGTACTAATCCACACAAACAGAAAGATTTGAGAATGGAAAAGTTGAAGACATTGATCCTCCTGAGCGACAACATGATACCATTGAATTTGTATATGATGAAACGGCAAATCAAACTCAAAATCCGGATGATGACTCTTCACCCAATGATACAATCGAAGAAGACACTGAAGAAACTAAATCACCACCTTCTGATTATGAGTTTTAAATATAATTGCTGAAAGAAATATATATATATATATATATATATATATGTATGTATGTATATATATTATTTTTTGACGAATTTTGACAAAATTTTCATTGAAATTTGTTGAAAAAGATGAACCGTACAACGTTCCCTATGCGTTGATGGGGCACAATGACCGTCATAATTCCACCGAATTTTGATAGAAAGGAATATAAAAATCGTTTCGATGAAATTCGTTGGAAAATTATTCTATATAAACGCCACCAACCTCATTTCACTTACTTAAGTTTAATTTGTTTAGTTTACTTAAACCATGGCTGGCTGAAGCTATAGGTAGCTAAGGCTATGGCCTAAGGCCTCATTCAATGGAGAGCCTCTTAATTAGTCACATTAATTTGAGTTGGTAAGTATATAATTATAGTTTTAGAATAAAAATACGTCAATACACATTGCTTTAATTTACTATCATATTAAAGTAGACAACAAGAGAATGACTCACAACACTTGCCAATACCAACATCTTTTAGATAAAATTACATCAGTACAATAGACTAATTAATAATGTTTACAAAGTAATTCGTAATGATTCAATTTTCATACTCTTTTTATTTTTTTAACATGTTAACTAAATAAAAATAATTTTATATTCTACTTATTAAGTTAGACATAGATAGAATGAATATATTTTGGAATAAACCTCATATTAGTCTTATTAGACCTTACCATTCATGAGTTTTATATGTTTATGACATGACAATATATTTACATATATATTTTTTAGAATTGTCTCTCGTATTTTGCAAATCAAAATAGTCAATTACATCTCTATTCATATGTTATAACCACCTATATTATAAATTATTGAGTTTTTTTTATACATTATAATATAATTAATAATATTTTCACTTTAATTCAGGACTTAAAAAAATCAAATAATTACCATGTATTTATATTTTATTATATCAAAAGTCAATTAAAATTTACTTTTTAAACATAAATAAACGATTTAATTTGAAAATTTTACTTACAAAAATAACAAATTTAAAATTTATAAAATTAATTAATATTTGTATAAAATTAAAAATCACTAAATTAAAATTTATCTAAGGCCACAATATTTTTTAGATGGTCTTGCTTAAAACAAACAAGAAGTACGTGTCTTTTTTGATTAATTTTATTGTGTTTCATGCATGCATATGCTAAATAAAGTAGTTTTTTATTAATTTTATTGTGTATCCATTGAATTTCGTTGAAAAAACGAACCAATTTCATTTTTCACAACTCATCTCTTCACTTTTCCTCCTAAATTTCACTTTTCTCTCCTAAACTTTTCCTATATATACGCACTATCATTCTCGTAATCTCACTTATATTTCTCACACTAACTATAATTCTTTCATTTCCTTTCTTCTTCTAGATTTAATTTATGTCTTCTATTCTTTGTATTTTATTTAATACTATTTTTTTCTTTTGTGTTTAATAAATTTTATTTCGTATTTCAATCTTATTATTTTGTTTAATCTTATTTTGTATTATTTTCACAATAATAATTTTTTTCTTTTTAATTCAATATCAAAATTTCATTATAATTTCAATAAAAATTTATCAATATTCTATAATATTTTTTTATATTTTATAAACAATCACATTGTAATTAATTTTTTGGGGTTAATATTTAATTTTTTATTTACATTATACAACACATAAAATTACAAATAAATTCTTTTAATTAATTACTTATTTCCGTCGAAATTCGAAAGAGTTTCGAATAACTCGCTGGTCATCTTTCCTGTAAAAGTCTCCGTCGAATTTCAATAGAATATATTTTTCCGACAGGATTTTATCAGACCACCTCTTTCTGTCGATATTAGTCAGAAAACTCTATTTTTTTGCGATGAATTTCTACAGAATAGGGTGGCTGAAAAAACGCACGTTTCTTGTAGTGATGGTCACTACAAAGAAACAGAGTTTTAGGGACGGTTTTTTTAAGTTTTAACCGCCGCTAAAAGTATACCAGCGAAAACGTAACCGCCACACAACAGCCTCTTATGTACGCGTCTCAAATGTCAACTGCGGCGGTTTCTGTACCGTCGTGGAAACCCTTTAGTAGCGGTGAAAGTTTTGCGACGGGTTAGGACCGCCGCTAAAGATGTTTTTCGGGACGATTTTTTTGAACCGTCGTTAAAAACCATTTTTACAGCGAATTTTGCCGTCCATGTCCAGATTTTTTTTTAAAAAAATTGTTATTGTTATATCTCACATTTTTTAACTTTAAAAATTAAAATTCAAACAGAACATAATAAAAATCTAAATTTCAATAAAAAATTATTATTTCATAATGTTCGTTCACATAATTTATCAACATAATTTAAAAAATTTTAAAAAAATACACAAATTGAATGTTATACAAAAAAAAAATCAGTATAATACTCTTCAATGCCATCCTCACAAACCTATATGTATCCTAATGATTTATTCAAAAGTGAACCTAAAGGCACATTATTTAGCAAACCCACAGAGAACAAAGGCATACCTCGTCAAAGAAAATACCTCCTCTTTTCAGCAATCTATTGTTCCGGGGTTTTATCGGACATTTTGAATGTAGCTTCATTCAGAATCTCTGATTTCACATATTGGTAACAATAAAGAAGATCGAATAACCTAAACTAACATTCCAAAACTAAAATGCCCAATTTATATATTTACTAAATAAAAACCCTAGTTATCAAAAAATAAAAAATAAAAACCTAAATACCTTAGGTTAACTCATATGATTGTAACAACAATACGTTATGTCATCGCAGCATCTGATAATCCTTAAAATCGAAATAAAAACAAAACAAAATCGTTCTAAAGATTATCAGAATGCTGCTATGATATGAAAACTTTATATATATATATATATAGAGAGAGAGAGAGAGAGCGAGAGAGAGAGAGAACCTGAGAGAGGTCGAGAGAGGATTTGAGATTGTGAGAGAACCTAATGTCGTTGATTGTGTTCTTTAGAATGAGTTTTGATTTTGTGAAAAAATGTCGCCGATTGTAATTGTGTTCTATAGAATGACTTGAATTTTGTATCGATGGAGAAAATGATGCTAGTGCTGGGCATCCATATAGATAATGAATGGTGGGCTTTCGGAATAAAAAAATGCCCATGCTACTTTGTTTATAAAGATGCAGACACTAAAGAGTTTCAACAATACACCGAGTAAGCATAACAAAGATATATAAATGAATCAGTGCTAGAAGCAGAATTTGTGACGCCTCATACATGTCGCCGCCAAAACTTATATTTCTTGTAGTGGGTCTAGGCTACATTTCATGGTACAAATCATTAATTAAAGTCTGGATAAGGACATGACTTTTCTTTGTGGAAATGAAATGCTTGTGGCTCTGAAAGGTTTAAACACGGTTAAAGCAACACAATTATGTAAATGAACATGTGAAAAGCACAATGCTGAGTACATGTCAAGCCAATTGCCAAGTCATTTTTAAGTTAAGATCCATTTAATACTCCTTAATAGGTTTTCTCGTTACCACCAAACGCATAGATCAATTAGCGTGAGGTTGTTCTAGTTTAATCAGAGATCTCGAATTCGAGTCTTGGGTACGCAACTGCGTTAAAAATTGGTTGGGAGACCTCCTGCCCTCCTTCCGGCTCGAACGAGGATTAGTCTAGGGTAACCACGGTTGGGAGAGCTTTGCCGCCCTCCTGTCCTCCTCCTGTCCAGCTTGAAGGAAGATTAGTCTGGGGTGCCCAGAATACCCCGTGGTTCAAATAACATACTCAAAATTACCTAATTTTTATACGAATTTAGCTACCAACTCTTTGGTAGTAATCTGTCTAAAATAATTCTTCTCCAAAACCATTTTGGATCATATTTTGTTAAATGCATCGATTTAAATATTCCCACTAATTTTTTATCAACCCACAAAAGTATGAGTATGGTATAAATGTAGAATATGAGTTATGAATATAGGTATGGATAATACTATATTCTACGCATGCCATATTCATTGTCATAGTTTCAGCATGTTGAGAATGAGATATTATTTTTATAATCCAATAAATTATAGAGCAGGAATAGGACGAAAAAATAATTGTGAAAAAAATGAAAATGCCATAATATGGCTCGTGTCATTGTCATTTTTAATAAACATATTATGAACAATTCTATGGTTAATAAAATATAGTTGGCGAAGTAATCGAATTTTATTTTTGTAAAAACTCGACTAATTAAAGTAGTTAAACATCAAATAAGCAAAAGTATTTTTGTCAGCTAAATGTTTCACAAATATTTTTAAACAGCAACACCAAATTGAAAAAATAATTCAAGTTCAAACAACAAAGCCGAACAGATAAATTAAACTTCATACTAAACTGATGGCGCATACTAATTGATCAAACAAATAGAAACTGATGAAGATTGAAGCGGCATATATAAGATATTGCCAACATTTTCTATTTTTATTCGACTTCAGGGGGGCTGTATGGAGTGGGAATCAGTAATAGATCGGTTTTCCTTCTGGCGGCAACTCCAAAAATTTTCGACATGTCGAGATCTTCTGGTTTCACCCCATTTGAGATTTTCCAATCAAAGTGGTACAACAAATTTGCGATCGCAATTTCAACAACTGACATAGCATATAGCATACCTAGACAGATTCTTCTTCCAGCCCCGAATGGGATGAATTCAAAGTTGGTGCCATTGTAATCGACAGAACTATTTAAGAATCTTTCTGGATTGAATCTTTCTGGTTCAATCCAATAACGAGAATCTTTTAAGATCGCCCTTCCATTTATTATAATTCGAGTCTTTTCTGGTATCTCATACCCACATATTTCCACCGTCTCTTGAGCTTCTCTTGGAAGAAGTAAAGGACCAGGAGGGTGTAATCTTAAAATTTCTTTTATAATTGAATTCATGTAAATCAAATCATTAAGGCATGATTCTTCTACTTTTTCTTTCCCATTAAAGACTCGTCGTATTTCTGCTTGTGCCTTTTCCATTATCTTTGGATTTTTTACCAACTCTGACATCGTCCATTCTACTGTAGTAGCCAATGGCTCATAGCCTGCAAGGAACATGTCCTGGTTGAACGAGGTGTTAGTGATTTAACTTACTTTATACATATCAAGATAAAATGATAAAATTAATGTGCTCACCAGGAGGACTGCTTTGATTTCTTGCATTGTCAATGAAGTACCAGACTTGCTATGATCCTGAAGATTCAAAAGAACACTAACGAGATCATCAGCTTCATTATTGTCAGACTTGCTCCTTTCTTTGTGTTTCCTGACAATTTCTTCCAAGACCGCATCTGCTTCTCGATGCAACTTTTGGAGTTTTGATCTCATTCCAGTAATAACTTGGAGTAGTTTAATGGAAGGAAAAAAGTCAGCAAGGTTGAATCCACCAAGCGAGCAAAGTATTTCATCAACAATTGGAGTCAAGCTATCTATCTGCTCAATTCTTACACGACCTAGAGTCGTCCTTGACGTGATGCAGAATGACAAAGCTATCAACATCTTGCTAAGATTCACACTTGTGCCGGAACTTGAAGCTATTGACTTAACTAGGCGAGACACCTCTTCTTCTTTGATCGATCTGAATGACTGAACACGTTTTGTTTCTAATAATTCTTGTGCGCAAATCTTTCTCAGTTGTCTCCAATATTCTCCACAAGGAGAGAATGCTATATCTCTTGAATTATAGGCTATGACACTAGCTGCAAGAATAAAGGGTCTTGATGCAAATGCGTGGTCATGTGTTTTTATTACTTCTTTGGCAAGTTCAGGAGAAGATATCACTACATGGGAGAGTTGGCCAAGTTGAAGGTGCATAATTGGTCCATATTTCATGGCCAAGTCGGTTAAACGGTGACGAGGCAAAGAACCAAGAAGTTGGTGCATATTTCCTATTATAGGCAGTCTCCAGGGTGCTGGAGGTAGATTTCTGGTGGTGTTTTTGGATTTGAATGTCCTCCATGCCTTGATCAAGATGACCAATAAGATTGAAATAAAGATTGGAGAGAGGTTGAGCTTATTCTCCATGAGCAGTGATGTT
>CANYCX010786624.1:0-16909 GCA_948193385.1 Breynia disticha f. nivosa
AATAAATATGACAACAGGAAAATAAATTGAACATATAATTAAAATTGCAGAAATTAAATTAATACATAAAAGAAAATTGCAGGAAAATAAATTGCCAAAAAGTAAATTGCAGAAAAGTAAATTGGTACATAAAATAAATTGCAAAAATTAAAATAGCGCGTAATTAAAATTGCAGGAATTTAAATGGTGCGTAAAATTAAATTGCAAAAAATAAAAAGTGCCTAAAATTAAATTGCAGAAAATAAATATTGCATAAAATAAAATTGCAGAATTTAAATATTGAGTAAATTAAAATTGCAGTATTGAAAATGACAAAAATATAAATTAGAAATTGAGTACATTAAACGCCGACTGTTAAGTTTCGAAGTACAACTGAATTGAAATCTTGATCGCAAAGGAAATTGAAAGTCTGAACTTCATAATCCAAAGCAAAGGAAAGAAAAACAGGAATTGAAAATAAGTGTTTCCTATACTAATACAGCAGCAGAGTTTCCTCTAAAACTAAAACTAAAAATCTAAAGAGTATTCCCTATTCTACTCCTAAAACTAAAACTGCACACAACTGCCTTCTGCCAAGCTTCTTATATAGGAGAAAAAGTCAACAAAAACCCTTAAAACATGGAACAAAACATGAATTGCTTTCGGCTTCCACTGTCTTTGTCGGCACGGGGTCGTGCTTGAAACACAGCCCAAGCTTTTCACCAAAAATTGAGGTCGTGCGTGGAGCACGACCTAAGCTTTCCTTCCAGGCACAAGGTCGTGCCTCGGGCACGCCCCATGCATTTGAGTCAGGCACGACGTCGTGCTAGGGCACAACCCAAGTTTTTCAATTAGGCACGACGTCGTGCCTGTAGCACGACCAGGTCGTGCTAGCTGTTTCAGCATGGATTTTCTGGTTTTGTTTCGTGTGATCCATTCTTCTATTCAGCATGAGGTTATACTTGGTCTTTGGGCTCATATTATTTCCATTTCGACTTAATTTCTCCTTTTATCGTGCATACAAATCTGTCCAAAATCATAAACAATATTAATTATTGTATAAAATTATAAACCGAATAAAAATTGACCAATAATTAAAAAAAATATGAATTATTTTGCGTGTAAATCACATTTTAAATCTTAAATGAATTTTTCAATAAAAGCAACTTAAAAATGTGATTTTAAAGGAGAATTTAAAAAATATGCGAGCATAATACGTAAATAAAATATGAGAATTATGCTCATATTATGCGCGCATCAGAGCTCATAATAAACTCGTGAACATGTTCATTAACTAAACTCGTTTAAGAGACTAGTTTTAGACTCGTGAACATATCTGTTTAAAAGGCTTGTTTTAGACTCGTGAATATTTTTTAGAGGCTCAGTTTAGTCTCGCAAACAAGCTAGTTAACCATATTTAAATGAGTCGAGCTTTAACAAGAATTTGAGTTCGATAAAAAAACTCGACTCAAGCTCGAACTCGTAAAATGTTAATTAGGTTAGCTTAAACATTCTAAAATTCGACTCGGCAATTATAGCCCTACACGAAGGTCTTTAACTCTCTCATCATCCATCCATTGTTCCTTTTTACCTCAAGTATCATCCTACTAAATATTCAATCACCTAAAACCAATTACTAGCAAGAATTTGCACCTATAAATAGGGAATGGAAGCTTAGATGAGATCCTACCAAATGTATAGATGAGAAAAACCAATTAGATTTCTCAAATTAGCTGTGTACAATGGAGACCTACACTTGCACTAATATTTGACATTATGAGACTAACTTCTACAGACGACCAAACCGCCATCACTACACACTGCAATCAACTGCAGCAAAATTTCTATTGTTATACACATTCATTCACATTCTCAACCCAGTCATTGATGACTCGGCCTCCGCTTACCGGAATCTGTTCTCAACCTCTTTACAGGATTCGCCCAACCTACTACATTTCCACCACTGCCATTACCAGTTTGAGACTGATTGCCCCAACCTTGCTGATGTGTACTCTGCTGGGTTCTGGTGTCTTTCAAACCCGAGTTCACCACGTTACGGTTCATGCTTGGAGGAGAGACAGGACCAGCTGCTGATCCTGTCCTTGACTTAGCCACTGACTTGTCCCTGTCTTTCCTCTTCTTCTTGCAGATAACCAACTCCCCTGGGTGCACAGGAGAATCGTCTGGCTGATATTGATCCCGGCTGCTGCCACTTCCACTCCCTAGCTTCATCTCTCTCTGAGGCACATGGACTTTCAGCCTTGTTTCCTCACCGGTTGGATTTGATCCTCGGGGGCCCGACTTGTGGGTAGCACCAGTTTCGGGTTCTACCTCATTTACAAGGCAGTGTCTCTTGTTTTGGCCAAGGCCTGTTTGTCTTGGTGAAGGAGCAGGAGGAGTAGCTATCTGATGGGAGAATGAAAGTGCACTCCTGGCTTCTCGGAAATCTGTGTCCGGAAAGGCTATCTTCAAAATATCAAAAAAAAGATCGTGTACCTTTCTTCCTTCGGATCTAACCTGTACAGTGATGCATATCGCATAGGTCGCATAGGTCAGGAAAAGGACAAATAGCATTAACGACACCCAACATTTTTGGTACGAGTGAAGAGAATTTAGAAGTACCTCATGTGAGAACCCATAATACTGCATTGCACTCTTCAACATGAATTGCACATCCATCACCAGGTCCATTACTCTACTGTATTCCAAACAATCAACACGCTGTTCGATCTTCCGTAAATCCAAGAGATTATTTCCAGAACTGCTTGTGAAACCTGAACTTTCAATCCTTTTCCATAAATCAGTCAGGAGAGGTATAATTTGTTGCCCTTCCTTGTTTATTCTCCTCTGGAATTTGCTAACAACATTTTTACACTGCAAAAATCAGAAACATCTTTCAATGAATAAATAACTTACAATAACATATAGCAGATGACCCCACAGGAAAATGAAACAAAGCTTTCTAAGGCCACAAAAATATGCTCATGCGTGAATTCTGACTAGCAATAACCATATATTGAAAATATATATACATATATATTGGTGTTTACTCGAGCAATTTATAATCCAATTGCTGCAAATCTAAAATGCAAGAGCAAGTTAATAATTCAAAAGCAACTTTTTGAGAGTTCATAGTAAAACAATGTGGGGAACCTAAATAGATACAATATTCTATACAATCAAATTGTTTAAAATATGAAACATGGCCAAGTATAAGATGCAAGCATATGAAATCTAACAATGAACAAACAAAAAATCATTGCAGCAACCGGCACTAAATATTAAACGATCACACGCTTCAATGG
Source organism: Breynia disticha f. nivosa (assembly GCA_948193385.1). Classification (NCBI taxonomy): domain Eukaryota; kingdom Viridiplantae; phylum Streptophyta; class Magnoliopsida; order Malpighiales; family Phyllanthaceae; genus Breynia; species Breynia disticha. Next base: position 3,285 of record CANYCX010786624.1, read on the forward strand.
TCAAAACACAAAATTGCATACCCTTCTCTGGATGACATCTGACATCTTGCTTCCCAAAACTGAAGCCCCATTACCATTAGCAGCTTTTCCATCCCAAACCTGTCCGGAAGTGTCAATAACTTCTGCAGAAGCAGGCCGAGAGTGCAATCTGATAGTTTTTGATGATGCATGCAAAGCCGATGTATTAGCTACTCTCCTGGAAGGCAAGTTTCTCCTGCTTTTCAAAGAATTGCTCTGGTCATATTTCAAGGCATTTGACTCCCCAAAATCTTTCATCTCAGCATCCTTCCTCAACTGGGCGCGATGCTTATGGTCCTGGATTGGCTCATTGTTTGATTTCCCCCGAGTCCTTTCCATTGTATGACGAGGTCGAAGACGGATGCTGCGTTTCCGTTTTATCTTAGGTTGTACAACTTGCTCATCTTCACCTTCGTCACGATCATAAAACCCACTTTCGGATTGCTGGCGGTCCATATGAGAATCTCCAGATATAGCAATTTCCCCCTCTTCCAGATCATCTGGCTGGAATATAAGAAGTATAGAGTAAATTGATAAAAAAAAAGCCTTTTGAATAGCATAATATCAATAAGGAGAGAAGATTACCAGCTTCTTGGAGACTGAGCCTGGTCTGGCATCTAATGCAGATAGAGACCCAAATTTCTTCGAAGAAACAGGAGACATCACTCTTGTAGTTCTTCGGCTTTCAGGCGATGATCCAGATGAACCACCTTCTTCAGGTAAATGACTATTTCTAGTGATTTCCCTGGGATAATCATATCTGCCAGCACCTGCTGGACCATTATCTTCTGATTGTTCCTTGATTACAGGAGTTGCCTCAACAGCATCAATATATTCATCATCTTCAAATTCTCTAATTTCTCCCTCTTCTTCTTGGACAGAATAATCATTTCTTTCATCAGAGTTTGCTTCAGAGTATTCTCCATTTTCATCATCAATTTCCTTGTAATTAGGAGATTTTTTTCCCTTGGTTCTCCCCCTTTTCCTTTCATTGTCCATTTGATTGGATTCTGCAGCAATACTCTCAGCAAACAGGATGTTCTTTGATGGTTTCTTTGATAAATTAGCAACTGCAGCATTAACATCTTTTGTACTGGCTCGAAGCCACTTAGGTACCTGGTCATACCTTGTCATCTCTTCAATCCAATTAAACTCCTCGTCCATTTGGTCAAACAATTCAAGTTCTTCTTCACTCCTAGCTATCATCCGATTCACCTCTTCAAGTGATGGGACATCATGAACAGTCTCTTGATATCGCTCTTCATCATGTAATAATGTTTCTAATGTCATGCGCCTCTCTTCATGGGTTGTCCTCTGGTCAAATCGGCCAGCATTGATAACCTCATCAGCCATGTCAATTTTATACTGCTGAATGTTATTCCGTATGAGGCTCTCAATAGATCCAATATACCGATCCTTGCCAGCAAGGTCATCTTCTGAATCAACTGAACCTCCACTTCTAAGTTCATCCTCCTTCTGATGGCTGGAAATTTTGTCAACAACTGCTTCCATATAAATGACCCTGACTTCTCTAGTCTGCCCAATACGGTGGGCTCTAGCAACCGCCTGTTCCTCATTTTTGGGGTTCGGATCAGGATCATATATCACCACTGTATCAGCAGATTGAAGATTCAGACCTCTTCCAGCAGCTCGAATGCTGAGCAAAAAGATAAAGCTTTCAGAATCAGGACTATTGAAGTCAACAATAGCTGACTCACGATCTTCCAGACTAGTGGTTCCATCAATTCTTCTGTATATCAGTCGACGCCATTGCAGATATTCCTCCAATATGTCGAGCAATTTTGTCATGGTACTGAAGAGAAGAACCCGATGCCCAGTTCTTTGAAGTTTTATGAGGATCCTATCCAAAACCCATAATTTTCCACAAGACTTAACAAGGAATTCCTTGGATAAGTCGTTAAAATATGGGTAATTAAGCAAAGGATGGTTGCATGTTTTGCGAAGCTCCATGCATCTGTTATTTAAAGTTCTATAGACCCTAGCCTGGTATAACGGACTTTTCTGAACTCTGCGTTTCTCTTCTTCTGGATCAACTCGAAGAGTACCAGTCGATTTGATCCAGTCATAAACGGCACCTTGAATGGCTGACATTTTGCATTTCAAAACAACCGAAACCTACGATAGAGGATAAGAATCAGAATCCACCTTGCATAACCGGATGAAAGATGCAACTGAAAAAATTGTACCTTTGGTGGAAGTGCACTTTCCACATCTTCAACACGGCGCCTGAGCATAAAGGGCTCCAGAATCTGATGAAGTCGATGAATAACAATAACCTTTTTTTCAGTCTCGAGCCATTCATCTTCTGCGTCATGTGCTGGATCCTCCTTTTGAAAAGGTTTGGAAAACCAATCATGAAATGCTTTCCGATTATCGAAAACTTCAGGCAGAAGCAGATTTAGCAGTGACCAAAGTTCCTTCAAATCATTCTAAACAACAACATGAATTCTTCATAAGCAAACTGTTTAGTCATAATTCCAAGTTACAGTCAGCTCAACTGAACAGTTGTAATTTTATTATATACTATTTTGAATAAAATTGGTAAACCCCACCCCATGTAAATTCACATTTCTCAATAATGTCGCTAAAACAGGTATGCTGCTCCTAAAAACTTAAAAAGAAGATGCAGACAATTTTTTGAAACACACTTGCATCTGTACAGCATGGATGGGATTATGTTAAATGCAATCATCCAAACTTAAAAGCTTCCTTTTTTATCCAAATAAGGGTTTCATTCAATGAATGATTTTCTGGTATTCATGGAAAGTACAACAGTGCAAGAATGAAATCAATTCAACAGACAATGCAAGAATATAGTCAATTCAGTTAACATTCAACAACATATGATTAAAAACTGGTTCTGTAAGAAGAAAATCTAATGTGTAATGCAATATGTGCAAAGAAAGATGTATCATGCTGAAACAGTCCAACGAAAGAGATTGAGGATGTCATTATTCCTCTTTTAAGTATTCTTAAGAGAGGAAAGAGAACAGACAGAAGCAATTTACTATAGGGCATAAGGAAGGTGATTATTTCTTATTCACTCTTCAACAAAAACTGTAAACAAAATATAACCTATACATCAGTGATTATTTCACACCATGCTAACGAACTTATCTTGAAGAACAGTAAATCATTTTAATGTAATGCAAAACAATGAATGCACGTGTCGAAGATGATGGTGATTCAAAAATGTTAGCTATCGCTAGAATAGAAGACCACCACTATCAAGCATCAAAGAATCCAAACCATGTAATGTTTTAGTACTTTTTGAAACAAATGAATGTGCAAAGATCAATATACTAGATGACTAGAAAATTATCTTTACAAAACCTGCAATGGTGTCCCTGTGAGAAGCAAACGTCTCTGACAACGATACCTATCAAGATCTCGAGCCAAAACCGATTCCCGATCCTTCATTCTTTGAGCTTCATCAATTATGATATACTTCCAGTCAACTTTAGAAAGTTTGGAGCGATCATACATGATAAACTCATACGTTGTCACGAGAACATTGAATTTCATGGCACAAACTTCCTATGAAACACCAGAAGAAAAATGTAGCAAGTTACTACAAATTAAAAATAAGGCAAATGTATCAAGAATATGTAACAAAAAGAGAGTAACTTATTTCACCTGAGAAAATAGTTTAGATCTTTGATCTTTTCCACCAACATAAAAAATGCATGAAACAGATGGCAACCAATTGAGAAATTCACTCTGCAAGAGAATCTTGGTTAGAAAATTCAAGAAAAAATCATACTGTACAATATGCCACCAAAACAATAACCAACCTTCCAATTCACTAAGACTGCATTAGGAACAATTATAAGATGCGGACCATAGTTCCCTTTGAATTCCATCAAATATGCGATAAGTGCCATCACCTAAACCATTGCAAAACAATTACAGCTTAGTGCAAAGTTATCAGAGCATGGACGATATGCCAACCATTAGTAATAAAAGCTTATAAACTGCACAACTAAATTTTGATAAACAGAAAGAAATTTGAGAAGTCGAAGCAGGGGGCGGCTAGTGCCAAGTGCCACCTTGTCTGATGAAGTCAAATACCACCTCATCTTCTCCTCCCCCTAGGTCTTAGTATAGCCTCTTTCATCAAATTTATTGAGGGAAAAATAAAAAGCTGCAGCAGAAAGAAACACACCTGTACAGTCTTTCCAAGTCCCATCTCATCTGCCAGTATCCCATTCAACTTGTTATTATAGAGAGAAAGCATCCACTGTAATCCAACCTAAATGGGATGAAGACAGAAAAGTATAGTAAATTGGCAATGAGGAATAAACAATTAGTTTAAAAAATGCAAAACAGTGCACATGCAGTAAACATTAGCAACCTACAAGCTGATAGTCTCTCAGGATTCCAGCTCGTAACATGGAAGGCTGCCTTATGACTCTTTCATTGACCGCATGAGCAAGACTGTAATATCTAACAACAACAAAAACCATGACGAAACAAAAATGTAAGCTGCCATAATTACAGATCGAGTAAAAGAATCGTCGAAAAAAATTCTCATGCTGACAAATAAAGGACATGATTAAATCAGACAAAAGACATACTCATCTGATAGTGATGATAGCCTTGTTGGGTTTCATCACTGATTAAACTTCTAACCTAAATGCAGAAAAATAAGAAAAAATAAAATAAAAAATTACTTACTTGCCAACAGATGAACTATCTCTGGGTGCATTCATTTCCATAAATCGGTTTCTTATCATTACTTCCTCTCCGGCACAAGCTGCTGCTGCTCGAACTTCTTCCTCTGATAAACCCTATAGTTCAAATTGAAAGTTAAGGATTAGGATAATTCAAGAGTCAGCCAAAGAAAGAGGATGTTATCTGTATAAAAATAAAAAAGTAAAAAAATATGTAGGTGCAAGTCAAAAATCAAAATGTAGGTGCTACACATAAAACGAGAAAGAGCTCAAAAAGACATGCATGTTGCCTTGCAGCTGCTGCTGCAGCATTGGCCGCTTCCTCCACCTCTTGCTGGTTTTTAGCAGCAGTTATTTTACTTCCCAACCGATGAAGATACTCTTCTGTCTGAGTTAAAAAAGATGAGAGAACAGCATATCTCTCTGAAGCATCTCCAGGGAGGCTAGTCTGTTGCTCCAACAGCATTTCCCTGTACCTTTCAACATCATTGTTTTTCAGTGCTTCCATTCTTTTAGTCCGGTCTTCATCCTTTCTCTTAGAGAACTCCCTCAACGTTCTTTCATGGTATTTGGCAACTCCTCTATTACGAGCTGTCCTAGCATCACGAATTGCCCAATGAGCCTCAAGAAGTTTCTTACGCCACTGGAAGATGGACTTTAATTGTTTGTCTCTCATGGCTTTCTGAGAAATCTGTACTTGCCTTGCCAGCTCCATCCTTTGTCGTTCACATAACCTAACAAATTTCCTATATGGTCTGTCAGGCATTGCCATTATCTCTTGCTGTTGTCGATCAACTTCGTCTCTCAAGCGTGTCTGCAAATCTACAAGCTTTAGCTTTTTTTCTTCTATTTGTAACCGCAATACAAGATCTGGCTTAATCCTTTTCCTTTCTAAATTCACTGTCAGCAAGCCATTGATTTTCTTCAAATTTTCTGATCTTTTCTTGTTGAGTGCCTCAACGCCTTCCTCAAGAAGAAGATCTTTAACACCATATGCCAATGTTAGATTACTATTACTATTACAAGTGCTAAGTGTCCCACTTGTCCCTACTGAGTCATGCTTTCTGGTGAAAAAAGGAAAATCAAAAAGTGGGCCATGATACTTTCTAGTAGAACCAGAATCTTTTGGATGGGGTGCACTGTTTGTCTGCACAGGTTTCTTCGACTGTGTTGCATCAGGGGCTGGAAACTGTTGCACAACATTCTTTCCCCTATCTGCAGAGTTATCGCTTCTAACAGGAGCTTTTTGTGCACCCCATTCGACATCCTGATCAGATTTGACAGGTAATACAGCAGTTTGGTGCTCTTCTTTCTCGGCTGCTAGTGAAAATGTTGGATCCTTCATAACTGCTGGTGCAGAATTCATATGACTCAATGATGCAGCTGCTTTTTTGTCGCCTGCAAAAGTTTCCTCTTTTAAAACAATCGGTCGATTTATAGATGGCACGGCCAATGTCTCCTTCTCACTTGGCTGCAATTGCTTAGTTTGTTCTTCAGCCATTTTCCCACCAGATCGGTCATGGTTACTTTCCCCAGTAGGAAGTGGCTGCTGCTGCAGTTGCACATCAAGAAGAGGTGGAACAATAGCTAGGAGGAGTTCATTGGGAAGAGTGCTTTCTCCTTTCTGTCAATTAACAAAAAGAAAGTAACATTGTTCACTCAACAGTTACCAGAACAAGTTTCTTGAGAAAAATCTGCAAGTAAAAAAAAAAGGGAAAATGAAGAAGGCAAAAAAAATCCAGACCTTGAGTCGCCTAAATGCTAATATTTGTGCTTTAAGAACATGCAACTGTTGTTTAGTGAAACCAACACATTGTTGTGCAGCTTGACCACCAGGTCCACCTTGTGAGCGGTTGCCAGGAACTTCATCATTTGAAGGACCAATTGATTGGGGAGAAGATTTGTTCAACTGCTTTAGGTGCTGCAATTGCAAAGCTTCAGGGTTACTCAATGAATTTTTTGCAGGCAAATTTTGATCCGATGTTTGATTCTTGTTGGTGAATGCCTGTGGGGGCTGCATAGGAGATGGACCATTTCCATGTGCAAGCGATACTCTAGAAGGCATTTCGTTATCTCTACTATGAAAACCATGTTGCTGCATTGCCCGATTGTTAGCACTGTTCACCATCCCAGCATTGGCAGTTGAGGCAAAAGAGCTGGGTGGAATATTCTGCCTTGGCTTTGCAGAGGCAGATTGCCCAGACATATCGCTAGATGAATTAGCATGTGTGGAATTCTCGCTAGCAACAGGTGGTGAAGCAACCGGCTGATTCAGCCCAACAGGCAATGGTTGTGAAACGGTGTTGCCCTCATTTGTCTTCTGTTGAGCAGCCATCCTAGACTGAATCAGCTGTGATATCAAGTTGGCATTAGCAGGTTGTGAGAGATCAATGTTGCGCTCAACTGCCCATTTTTGCACTGCCTGCAACTGTGCAGCCATTAAATGGTTATTTGTGATGTTTGGAATATTCTGTGGTGTCTGTGGAGCCTGCATTGACCTTATAAGATTTCCTGGCACTAATTGCCCAACAGATGGCTGTGCTGGGCGTCTTTGCTCGGTCCTGTGTTCTGATGTTAGCTGCTGCACATGCTCTACAGACTTATCATTAAGAGTGTATTGTTCAGATGTGTTCTTGGAAGATGATGCATGGGCTTGATTAGCAGCCTGCGTTGACATGAGGTCCTGCATCTTCAAATTCTCCATCCGCTTATCTTGCTCCTTCCCATTTCCAGTACCAGCACCCATCATTGCCATCTTAGCAGCTTGTTGTGACTGCATCGCTAAAGCAGATTTCTGTCGAGCAGCCTGGATAGCATATTGCATATATGCTTGTTGCTCCGGGGTCATAATTCGTTGCTCAATGCCTTGATTCCTATTCGGCCCTTCCTGCGATGAACTTTGCTGTTGAGCATGATCAAAGAACTTCCTCAACTGCTGAGGAACTTGCATCCCTAATGGAGATGATGCGAAATTGCCTCCTGCCATGACCCCTTGCAAAGCTCCAGCTTGATAAGCTTGATGCACTGCCTGCATCAACCAAAAAAAAATCACATTTACAGAGACAGAGATCTTAAAAAACAATTACCCTGCTGTAAACCCTGCAAAGCACCAGCTTAATAAGTTTTTTTAATAAAAAAAAACCACTCATTAATAAAATTCACTACTCAAACATTATCTAAAAGTCAAGTGATCACACATTTCACATCAACCGCACAAAATAACCACCATGAATAACTAAAATCTTCTCAAAAGAACTCTACTTCAACAAAATAACAACATTAATACTTCATTACTAAAATGAAATCCAACATCATGACTAAAATTCACTACTGAAATATTCATTTGGAACTCGAATGATCACACATTCACATAACCCGGACAGAAAAAATAACAATTACTACAAAATCAGCACACAAAAAAACTCAATTGAACACAAAATCAGCCCAAAAAAACTCCAGTATAACAAAATAAACAAAATATTAAAGCTTTAATACCAAAATTCACTACTGAACCACTCTATTAAACCTCACAAAAAAACGCATTTCAATAAACTCAACAAAAAAAGGGCCAAAAGCCCCAAGTTAAAAAAAAAACAAGAAGATTAAAACTTTATCACTAAAATTCACTGCAGAAGCACTAAATTAAACTTCAGAAACAAGCAAAATAATAAAAGGAGGAAAAGGACAAAATAGCCATACCTGTCTAGAGTGTTGGTGTTGGTGTTGTTGTTCGAACCCTTGAGGAGTAGACACAGCAGAAGAAGACGACGTAGGTGAAGCATCTGCTGATGACGTGGAAGCCTCTCGCCCTGCCGGTCCCACCCGGCCGGGCCCACCTGCTTGCATGCAATTAAAAAAGGACCAAGCTGTAATTTACCAATCTCTCACCAAAACGCCTCCGATCCCACCCCTCCTCATGCCCAAACAAACCGCATAAATCGGGATTACACAATTAAAAATAGAAATAAAACAATTAATAATATTATTAATTAATTTGAGGACCGAATAAAACGACGACGGATCGGTTGTGATTGTAGTTGTAGTTGAGAGAGAGAAGCGAAAGAGGAGTGCGTCAGTTACTCTCTCTCTCTCTCCCACGCGATTGGGATTTGCAAGTGAATCTCCTTTTTCAATTATTAATTTTATTTTTCCCAGTTAAAACTAAAAGTGTGTTGTTTTTTTTGGTTTTTGGATAATAATATTTAGGGTGGGGGTTGAGTTTTTGGGTTTGGAATTAGGATATAATTACAGTGACATAACTGATTTTTTTTTTTTTTCTAACCACGAAGTATTCTGAGCACCCAGACTAATCTTTGTTTGAGCCAGCAGGACCACAAGGGCGGCAAAGTTGTCCTAACTGAGCTTTAACGCAGCTGCGTATCCAGAATTTGAACCCAAAATCTCTGATTAAGCTAGAACAATTCTACTTCAGTTAATCTATGCGCTCGATAGCATAACTTTCTGCGTCAATTTTGCTACTTCTATTTTTGGCTTTTTGTTCACATAACTTGTGTTTTCAGCTGACGTTATTTTCTGCGATTAAGTTTGGGCAGGGGTAAATATGTCATTTTATAAATTAAAAAAATGTTTATCAATTATTTCAAATAAAAAGGTCTTCTAGTTAAGAAAAATTGTATATTGTATTTAGTATTTTTTTTATATTTATTTTATTTAAATTTATATTCTTTATTATATATTAATCATTTACTTTTAAAATAAATAAAGGGGAGTCAGACACCTGAAATTTATTTTAAAAAAAAGTGTAAGAAGAATAAATAAATTTGACTAAAATAAGAAATAATATCAGATTTAAGTGAGTGAATGTAAAATTACCATAATTGTTGATATAAAAGCCAGCAAAATTGGCTTTTGTGTTAATATTTTTATTGTTGACATAAAATTCTTTTTCATCAGTTTAGGTTAAGATTTGAACGTTTATTATTGGTTGATTTGAGTGTTATTTCTCTGTATTTTGACTAGCTCGTAATTAAGTTTGATTGTTCTTTGATAATCCAACTATTGCACAATCTTATTATCAAAGTGAAAATCAAAATCTATCATTTAAGCAACTCATAATCTCATTGTGAATCCAATATTTTTTAACAAAGACTTTGATGATGTGTTGTTTGTGGTTTAATGTTTTGTTTATTTTCTAATTAAACTCTACTGAAATTATTATAACGTAAAACTTTTCTTCATTTAACATTGCTTAACGTATATTAAAAACATTCATTGTCTCTCTCTTGAATTACATGGTTGCGTAGCTACCGTTGTAATTTAAAGAAGAATCTTAGAAGATCACACGGTCAATTACATGAGCACAATATGTTTGTGTAACACACTCAGAGGTTTTAGTGAGATACACGGTTTGTGTCATGCATTGCACGTCCATGTGATCTATTAAACACTTGTGTCTTCAACGTTGCATTTGATCGTGTAGTGCAAATTGAAGTTTCAGCAAGATACACGAGCATGTTAAATATTTACACGGTCGTGTTTTTTGTCTTTGTAATAACCTAAAACACTAATTTACATCATATGATGGAGAAAAATGTTGTTCGATCAATCGAGTCTAATCATACCATCAAATTTTTGTCTTTGTAATACCCTAAAACACTAATTTACATCATATGATCGAGAAAATTGTTGTTCGATCAATCAAGTCTAATCATATCATCAAAACAAACAATAATTCACATTAGATAAGAGTTAAAAATATAATATCTACATCATATGCCCTTTATATATACGCAAAATGAGGGGAGGGAAAGAGAGAAGGCTACTATGACGACAACTGACCGACCTGTGTGCTTATTAAAAATGCTAGACAGTTTATGTCAATGCTCTATTTATAACCCTAAAAATAATTAGCCAATTTGCTTATCGCAAACTCAGTGAATATAAATCATCATTATTAAAATTTAACACATTATTTGCAATATCTCTAGTATCGTATATTCATACAAATTTATGCATATGCTCTAGTTTTCAGGTTGAAAAAACATTGTTTGTGGATAATGAAAAGGTGTTCTAGCTAAGAAAAGCTTTATATTTCATTAGTATTTTTTTATATTTGTTGCTATTTAAAATTTTATTGTTTATTCATATTAATCGTTGACATTCTAAATAAGTTTGAAATATTTTTACTCTAAAGTGGAAACACCTAGAATTTTTTTTAAAAAAAAAATATATAAGAAACATAAATTTGTCTAAAATAAAAAAGAATGACACATCTATGTGAGTGAATCTAACATTACGATAATTGGTAGTTAGCTACTAAAATTGGTTTTTATTTTAATGTTTTATTGTTAACATTAAATTCTTTTTCAGTAGTTTAAGTTAAGATTTGGACGACTCATTATTGCTTGAGTTGAGGGTTAATCCCTTGTGTTTTGAGTAGCTCGTAATTAAGTTTGATTGTTCTTTGATTAACCTAGTATTGCACAATTCGTTTTCTAGTTTAAGTTAAGGAAGAAATACGCAAAAAATTGCAAGGGCGGCAAAGCTATTTCAACCGAATTTTAACGCAGGTGCGTACCAAGGATTTGAAATCAAGATCTCTGATTAAGATAGAACAACCTACGTCAATTGATCTACGCGCTCGGTAGTATAAAAGAAGCATGCTTTAGCATCCGAGAAAGGACAACTCTCATGGAGTTATAAGAGATTTTTTTTTTAGTCCGCCGTGTCGACGACACCGCCTGGTATCCGGTGGCCACATTGGACCCCGACTATTTCAGATCACTCCGAGAGGCCAGGGAACTACCGAAGGGGAGTGCTCCCACGCCAGGAATCGAACCTGGGCGGACCCGAGGCGAGACCTCTATTATGGGGGTCGATCGTCACTCGACCACTACCCTTTGGTTATAAGAGACTACCCTTTGGTTATAAGAGATTGTGATCATGCAAAAGGCTGCACAATCAGATTTGCCAAAATTTATGTTTGAATTAGCACACAGAATATGTGCGTCGGATAGTAAGGCATCTATTCTTGAGGACCCAAATGCAAGTCCCATTTATCGGATTTCTCTATTCGAATATTTTTTTGAATTATGGTGAACAACACTTTTCGATCATTCCTTACACATTGCGTCAATTATTTTTATCTAAATTCAGCAACGACGTCCCACCATCAAATCCGTAAATACTGCTATATAAAATATGACCAGAGGTCGGGACTCGTCTCTCGGACGCACCCCGATGCTCAAGTTAGTAATTGAATAATAATTTTATAACTAGCGCAAAGCCCGTGCTAAGCACGGTTAATATCATAATAAAAATTTATAACAAAAATTTATGATATATAATTCATTTATATTTTCAAAAGAGTACAATTTTTAAGTAGACAATAAATATAAATATGAAAAAAAGAACACTAACAATTCATATATTATTTTTGAAATAGATACTCTCACTTTGTTATTATGTTAATTAACAATTTTTTTTTCAAAAATTTAAGATTATTGTAATAGCTAAATTATAATATAATTGAAAATTAAATATAATTTAACGATAAAAAATTTACAATAAAAAGTATTAAATTATTTATTATCAAATTGTCAATAAGCATGTACTAATAACTCTAAAGATGTACATATGGTGAAAGTTAAAAATTCAATGAGCAAGTTCATATACTAGTATGCCATTCATTGAAACCACGCCTTAACGATCCTGAATTTCACCTTCAAATCCCAAATTTGCTTAAAAAATTGAATTATATCAAACAATAGACATCGAGGTTTGCATATTAAAAAGGAGTAGACAATGAGATAAGAGATATGTAGAAGACAGTGAAGTTCTACAGTTCCTCGCATGGATGATGAATAAGACGAACCAACTCCCCACAAGATATTACAGTTAAGCAAAGTATGTATATTTTTAAGGATAATTTTCATACTTTTCGACTTCTAATCACCAAATTCAACATTGCTGACAACTTAACGAACACAATAATTCTAGTTATAATCAGATCATATCTAAGTACTACGAATTACCTCAGCTGCAAAGTTCTCTTATCAACAACTTCACTGAACGCTCCGTCAGTTCAAATGCCAAAATCTTTTAGAATACGATTCCCTTGTAAATTAGATTCAGAATTCACCAGACATATATAAGCAAAGAATAAGAACAACTTTGAGATGAATTTTAACTTCTAAATGAAAAGTTAATAAAAATAAATGATTCATGAATGAAAATTTGTTAAAACTTCAAGCACAGATGACAGAGGATCGAAAGTTATTTTCATAGAAATTGAACTGTAACAAAGTAGATGTTGAAGGAGTGTGACAAGACAAAATCCAATCGATCTCCATACAAATTTAAGCAACTTTACTCAACTGATTTCATATCCTTATTCATTTTCAAAAGCAAATCCATTGATTTGTCGTTAGGATAGTAAGAGTGGCACGAGTCTTTCTACATTAACTAGGCGATATACCGCGCTCGGGCGGATTGCAAGATTTTCTTAAAAATTATGATATATTATAATTGAATTAATATAATTAACACAGTAAGCACAAAAAAATTCAAAAATAACTGAACCAAAAATATCAATTAAAGTTAAAATACCATAATTGACATATCCCATATTAGTAAGAAACACAAAAAAAAAAATCAAAATAAACAATGCTACATCTTATTTAAACTAAATATCAGCATAGAACAGTGTTATCAGAACCGGACCGGTGATCGAACCAGAAAAGAGACTGGGTGGTTGGTTTACTGGTCGAACCGGCGGTTCATTGGTTGAACCGGTAATTTAAAATAATAATAATATATATATATATATATATATATTCTAGAGTTTGCAATTTTAATTCTTGTTTTCTTATAATATTAGTTTGTATCTGTAGAAGATTCTCATACAAAATGTAATCTAAGGCAATGAGTATAAAGTAAATTTTGAACATATTA
>CANYCX010787201.1:0-26483 GCA_948193385.1 Breynia disticha f. nivosa
ATTATTTGATCATTTTAAGATATTGTCTCAATAAGTTTTTATTTTATACTTAAATATTAAATGATTTGTAAAAGTAGTTTATATATTGTTTTATATTTTTGAAACCACGCATGTATATTTTAGCAAGCATCATATTTTATATTTTGATGAAAAAAAAATCCCCTGTTTTCGACACTTTTATAAATAAATATAAATAAATTTTGAGCGTCACATAATATCCTTTTTAATAATTCATTGTTAGTGATTCTTGTAGGATAAGATCCACTTTTTGAAAAAAGACCCAGTCAAGTAGAGCATGTGCACCTAGAGGTTAACACAAATGGGCTAACACACCAATTGTTAAACACATAATCTCATTTTATGTTGTCTAGGTCTTTCCATACCATTATATGTTAATTCAAACCTATATTCATAACACACATTCACAAAGAAAGAGGGGTGTACATAGGACTCCTAGTGTACATGACCGATGTTTGATGTTCTTGGCGTGGTTTAAATTGAGAAGGCAACATTATGACTTACCATTGTAGGGATTCATTTTAAATATGGCATATCATGGTATACGATTTTTAAATTCATTAACATGGCATATATATATATATATATATATATATATATATATATATATTATATTATATTATATATATTTGGGATCTCCACTCCGGTCTGATAAGCTTTGCACGTCTTAGACTTAATTACAAATTCATTATTTTAACTTTCAATTCTAAGAAATTTAAAATAAAAATTCACAATAATCCTTAAGAGGCACACATGCCACACTTAAAATTTATAAACCTAGGCCCATGAACACTGTGGAACTCAATTTTTAAACCCATTTATTTCGAAGAGTCAATATATTTTTCAGAAATGATATAATAATCAAATCAATTTAGAGGAGAGAGAAAATAATATATACACTGATTTTTACATAAACTTTGGCCCAAATATTTTTCAAATTACGATACAAAAACAGAAGCTAGAAAATATAGTTTGAAACTCAATTCAGACATAAACATGCATATATATACATATATGTACAAATGTATAAGATAGAAAATCTCAAAATGTGAAACTCCGGAGCCAGACCTCTGACGTATATCACTGGGAAGCTCCGATCACTACAACTCCAATCTAGTAGTAGTAGGTATCTACGATTTGCACAACATGTAAGCAAACACAGTTTAAGTACATTATATCAGAGGATAACATCCTTAATCATTCTGTATGAAATTTATCTGTTGATACAAAGTGCAGGGGAATTTTCAGTAAGCATGGACCGTGCTCGATGAACACAGGGTCGTGCTCATCGTTTAATTCCCAGTTGGCACGGTTGTGCCGTGTAGAGCACGGGGTCGTGCTCGTTACATTTTCCAAGATTCATCATAAGCACGGGACGTGTTATTAAATTTGACTACAATAAGAGGATGTGCTGGTCAACACAAGGGTCGTGCTGACTCTCGAAAATACACATATCAATTTCTGATTTCAAGTCAATAACGCACAGTAACATTTCTAGAATTCTCTTATTTTATTCCATTTTACATAGTAATAGCACAACAATACCATAATAACATACTCATTCTATTGCACATAGCACATGATCATCTAAGATAGAGCACATATAGCATATAACACTTGTACCATACCAAACTACTCAATTTCACATAGATTTAACCACATAGTAAGATCAATCACACAGAATCATTATCACATAGATGCACACAACATCAATATCCACACAGAAGGGCATTTTAGGCATTACTTATATATGAATGTACTTATGAAATGAATATGCAATGCCCATGCAAATCACACAGTATATATGACCCGGGTTTTCTTCTTTTCCTCTATAGCACACAGCAGAGGATTCCTCTATAGGACACAGCAGAGGATGGCACGCAACCTATACATGTGAGAACACAACTCATAAGGATAGCACATAACACGTCCATATTGCACACAGCTAGTGTCACACAAATGTTATGCAACACATGAATGTATATGAAACATTCATAATTGTATCAATGACACATAACTTCTAGCACATAGCAACCACATAGTATCAATGGCACATAGCATCTAGTATATAGCAATCACATAGGCAAGCACACATCATTTCACAATCACATAGACAATCACATAGAATCATATATGCGCTTAGCTCATTTCATCATAACATCATAGCACAAATCATCCATATTAAGCTATACAAAGCGCATAGCTAATAGGTCTTCTTAGGACATTTTCTACCATTTCAATTCATTTGCATCCTAACAAATATGAATTAATCATACGGATGCAAAACGTAAGCATAAGAACACTTACCTCGATAAGCGTTCGAAGTTGGCTCTGGGCTCAACCTCAATCCAAAACTCGTATAGTTCCTCCTATACGAAATTAAACATGTAAAGGCTGTTATTAACTAAATCTTAATTTGTTTCACACTTAGAAACATTAATCACAAGCCTTTACTCAACATATTCACTTCCTCAATACCTTTCTAAACCATCAAAACTTCATAATCTTATTCTAATTATCAGTCAAGTGGTTTAAATCATTCATGAGTTTCTCTAACTTAGTTTCAACTAATTAATATCCATTCAATACTTAACTCAATTCCTCGTCATCATTTCTAAAAATCACAGCAACATAAAACCTCATAAACTCATTCATATAGTCAATATCAATCGCATAAACTTACCTTATTGACTTTAGCTTCAAATTTGCAAGAAAATCAGTTGTTCTTGCTTAGCTATTTCCTCTCCAAGTTTTTAGGGTTTTTCCAGTAGCTCTCTCGTGCTTTCCTCTGTGATTTATGCTTTGTTTATGAATAAAACAGTAAGCAGTTGGTCATATTGAAAATATCCCAATCAACACGACCTTGAGCACGGGTTGTGCTCCAAGTCGTGTCGTGCTTTTCAACACAAGTTTTTATTTGATCATGCAAAATATCGTGTTGAATCAATTTCAAAAAAATCTGTTCATGTCATCAGCACAAGATCATGCTATTTACTAGGTATAAGGACGATGGTGTGTTGTTCAACAAATATGAGCACGAGGTCATGCTCAGACCGTGTTCACAGTTGTTTTCTACATTTTTCTCTAATTCTTATCTAATTTGATTCTATTTTAATCTGTTTTTATATATAGATTAATTCTAATAAATTTCAGGGCGTTACAAACACTCCATGCAATTCCATTCACTTAAAAATAAAACTTGCTTAGCATAAAATACACGACCATTTATGGTTAATACACAAGCCCTATTTTAGAATTAATATGTCTGGCCTATGAAGAAAATTGTGCTTTAGATTAACTAAGAAAAACCTAGTGATAGGTTTGGACCGTGGCCCAATGGATTCATCGGATGACCTATTCCTCAAAAACTCAACTTCACATGCTAAATGGCTTGTGCTAGAAACCAACTTAGCAATTCATTTCCACTATTCAATTTTAATATAAGTCCTTCAAAAAAAATAACAACATATTAAAATTATGCTATCACATGCATAAACATGGTTAAACAACATTTATTCCATATAACATGAATGTCACACTATATACATACATAATATATAAGTCGATGCATAAAAAACAATTCTAACTCATTACACAACCAAAATAGAATCTACATGGTAATAGCACAACCATTACAAGGACATATGCAGTGTTTGTGTACTCAGAAATCAAGGTACACAATCACTACTATAGGCTACACGATAAACTACACTGACTGTGTACCATTGCAGTGGCTCGACAATTTGTGTAGAATAAGAGAAAAATGATTAATTCAATGTGTAAAGTTGATCAGCAATCAATTTAAACTATTTTGTATGAATTTAATTCAATCTAAACATATTTTACTGAGTTTTTATCCTTTCAATCCAATCATAAACAATATTTATACTGATTAACATGCCAAAAGCTTCATTCAAAACATATTGAGTTTGAATGCTAATTAAAAAATAAAGTTTAACAATTTCTAGTGATTTCATCATTAACAGACATGAATAAAACATAGTGAATATCTTTAACATCAATAATGAATACTCAATTAACCATAAAAATATCATCTTTAAATTAAAGATATAATTTTATCCTATGTTTAATTGATTTTTAGGGGAACTAAAGCTTGATCTTGTATGGGTTGGCTCTGATACCACAATTGGAAATCAAACATGCGTTCTATTGGTTTATTCATCAAATAGAAACAACAGAACATTGAGTAACTTGTATAAACACTAAATTTTCATAGGAACATTCATATAAGCATTAAGAAACTGAGTTTAAATGATTACCTCTTGAAGCATGCTTCACCAAAAACCACCAAAAACCCACCAAGAACACTGCTACATGTATTGCATGCTAATTAAGGAGCTATCAACGGATTACGACCCTTTATATTCACACAAACACACACTAATTCCCTATTGTTAAGGGTCAAGTGCTAAATTATTTGGTGTTATTTTGGCATATGTTTTCTAAGGGAAATTGAAGACCAAATATTGAATATTTTTCTCAAATGTGGACAACAAACTCACTCACAAAAGTAAAGAATTTTTCTATCTCCCTCTGTACTAGTCAGCGACTAGATTATTAAGAATGAGCTAGTGTTGCAAATAAAACCCTGCTCCCTATTTTAAGTGTAACATATTAGGTTAAGTAAATCAAGATTCAATTTTTTAATCTTTCTCATCAACCATATAACACACACCTATTGGAAATCAAACATGCTTCCAATATGATATTTTCATGGAAAATCAAAACATCAGAAATTTAAATCATGTTATAACATGATTTCATACAAGAACATTTTATACAAATATTAAAACCTAGAAAATACCTTGGGAGCGTACTTTACCAAAAACCTGTGGAAACACCAACTAAGAGGCTATCAATGGATTTCCTCCTTTACAATTTCACACACGTTCAAACAAACTCCAATCCAGGCTGAGTGTTAGCTCCTTTTTCATCTTTCCTTAATGGATTTAAATGAACAAACAAGAAAAAGAACTAAATTCTTCTCTTTCTTAATTGAGGAACACATTAGAGACCAAAATAAGAAGAAGAGATGTCTTCTTTTCTATTTGAGAGGCATGACCTCCAAAAGGAAAGAGGGGAGAGAAGTGGACAACACACTTTGTATTAGGGCTAATGTTTGTTCTAACTTCTTTAGCCTTATATAAAGTGTTTCTTCTAACTTTCTCTCTAACATTAGGCCTTTATTTTAATTAAAGACTAACTAAAATGAAATCCCTCTTTTCAATCCATGGTCATGTCCTATAAGCACTGAGCCTTACTGTCTATTGATCATCCATATAAGCCCACACTATATGTCTAATTAAATTATCCTAAATACGTGTTCTTAGGAAATACCAAAAATGACTTTTTAGCAATCTATTCACCTGCGATACTATCGGTGCATTCGAACTTGGCATTAGGAAATGAAATTTCCTAAAGGTCATATATGCACTCTAATAAGAGATATTGACAATGCAAATTGCAAGAAAATAGGTTGGCATTTACTTGACCTTATGCAATCTTCCATAGTCCTTTATCTTTAAATATCATAATTAAAAAAAGGCATGGACTGAGCCATCCTTATAGACTAATTCTTTTCTTAATTAAGTCAATGCCATTAATCATTCAAATAAACAATAAGAGTCATTATTTCATTTGGGTGTCTCCTCCACACACTTTTTAGTTTACTAATTAAGAGGCTGATGATGTTCTCTCTCATTTAAGATGGGTAAGCCATTCACTTCTCTCATAATCTCTAGCATGCACGAGTGAATACAAAAAATAACCATACTTTTCATTCTTATTACGAGCACATCAAATGTACTTAAAGTAGACAGTGATCCATCTAAAGTTTAATAGAGATTTAAAGTCTAAGGAATTCTGATGTAAGACTTGTAAAATGAGAACCATTTATGATTTAGAACCATGTAGTGTTCTTATTTGTGGATCTAATCCAAATACCATGTCCTATTCATATGTCCATGACTTCTCATAGGTATTTAGTACCCTTGTGTTATGTAGGATTGAACCCATTAAGTCCGAAAGAGCATGTTAGACTTAATTCACCTACTATTAGGGATATTTAGAATGTAATCTCTTCCTTCAAGGTCCTACAAACATATGCCTCATATACGTTAGCTTAAACATCGAGAAACACATTCATGGAAGTTCTATCATAATATGCACAAGAATAAATATGATAAAATTAAAATGCCTTGTTGTATTAATAATAAATAAAGAGTATAATATATTTGGGCTAGTTCTACACTAATAAAATGTTGAGGTTATATAATGATTTTCTTGGTTATTGAATTATTTATTGATCCGATAAGTATAATAGGTGATTGAGTGTTATTGGTCTGAAATGAATTTGTTTTGATAAGTTTTTATTGAATAATTGATGTTATAAGATGAGGTTTATGTGTTGAAATTGTTATTAAATTGTATATTATGAAATTTATGACAGAATTGATTTAATACATACTTAACACAAACTACTTTTCAAGCTATGTTGTCAATCATTAGTGTAACTCTCATAATTTGCTTCTCTAACACAGGGCACGTAAAGTGTCATATGTGGGCATAGTATGGCATTTACACGGGGCATGGAATGGATAACACCCTCAAGTTTATGTGTAAAATATTTTGGATAGAAATGTTCTAATTACACTTTGGCCGTGGAATGTACCACGGGGATCGTGCATTTTAACACAAAGTTGTGCCAATAGGATGTGCTACACTAACATAGGCCCTGTTTGAGATTGTGTTTTTAGATAAATTGTTTAATAATCATCTACAGACAATTAACAAGTAAATGAAAGTTAATTTGAAATGCTAAAAGAAAAAAGTTTTTGAATGTTATGATTTTCATTGTGAGTTCAAGATAAAGTAAATGATATAACTTAAATACAAATTTTATTTAAATATTAAAAAGGTTTAGTTAGTTTAGGGTGTTATACATCAAGCAACTAAAGATATCATCTCTCTTTTTGAGAGTGCTAATCTCTTTTACTTCTTTATGGCTCTCTAACTGGACAGTAATATACTCAATCATATCCATATTTTAGACTCAATTATGAGAAATGTTTAACATATATCGTATTATATTAGAATCCATCTAAGTCACATAATTATTTTATGTCTAAGGATATCAATATAAGTACCTCTATGAGAATACTTATGATTTTGCACTACCATGCAACATTCTAATTTAAGTGGATCGATCAAATAAATAATTACTATGATGTATTTATGCTCTCTATGCTCCATGATTGGTAAAACACAACCACTACGAGAATACTTATGACTTTTTACTACCTTGTAGTATTTTAATTTAAGTGGATTGATCAAATACATAATCACTATGATGTATCTATGTTAATGATTGGTGAAAAAATTATCTTAAAGAGACTCATTTAGACTTAGTTCATTTACAGTCCCATGACAAATGATCGATTAAAGATATTTTGAATGTTGTTCTTCTTGCTTCAAGTATTTCACTATCAAACACATTTCTTTGATAACTTGAACAAAACCAACATTCATTGATTTTTTATTAACTAATTATGAACAAGAATAAATATGGATAAAATATAATGCCTTGTCTTTATTATCTCAAATATTAAATGAGTTTTAGGGGTTTAAAGTGGTTATTGTTACAAGGATAAAACATAATGACAACTTCTTAACTTAATAAAGAGTTTAAGGTTTGAAATATTATCAATTTAGGCATTGAAGTGATTTCTTGATCTCATGCTTTAGGAATTTCAACTTTTCATTTATATTTTATTTTTTTGAAGTTATTCATAGTTTTTTATTTTAGTTTATTTTTCTTGTTTATGAGTTTTCTATGCTTAGGATTCAATAGGTTAGTGTCTTTGGAGTAAAAAAGTTATATAAGGTTTAGGTTTTAAGGATTTGATATTTATATTTTTTTTTGAGATATAATGATTTATTTTAGTCTTAATGTTTAGTTTATATTATTGTATATTCATTTAGGGCTTATTTTGAGTTTATATTTTAATTTATTTTTTCTTGTTAGTTTATTTTTTAAATTTAGGATTTACATTTAATTTTAATTTAATTTTAGGTTTTTTATGATTTAGGTATTTGGTGTTGAAAGGGTTTAGAAGTTATTGTATTATAATTTTAAATGTATTTTGTTTTCTAGAAAAACAAAAAAGTAGAATTTTAGTAATTTTTTTTATGTTTTAAAAGATTTATTAATAAAATAAAGATGAAATAAAATAATATTATGAAAATTTTCTTTCAATACTAATTTATAAGTACTAATAGAACTTCGATTACTATGACTACCTACCAATTTGACAATGAAGCATGCAAAAGCAACTGTCATTTCATCAACCTATTATTTGTTTTTGTGGGACTTATCTAATATGTCTAAGATCATTGACATATGGGGTGCATATTCTCGAGCTTGTCATTAATAGTTCATCTACTAGTTGAAATGGTGTTTCAATCTGTTAGTTAACTGCTTGAATATCTTTATACATTTTGAATCTTGCTTTTGTGTTGCTTGAATTTTTCATAGTAACATTGGTCGTATCTCAGAAATAACAAATAATACTCCTAGTGATTCTAATTATAACCTCATGTTCATGCTTTGTAAAGCAAATAAATTCGACATAGAAGTCATTTGCAGATTTGCTATAATACTGTTTGAGTTCCAGCTAAGAGCTTCTGTCATTACATCAACTTTCCTCGAATGATATTAATGCAATCATAATCTTTTAATAGTTATAGAAACTTATGTTGTCTCATATTCAATTCCTATGTATCACCAAGTACTTAAAACCTTTATAGTCGGTAAATATCTAAACCTTTAGTGTAAAAAACAACTACTACTAACTCTAAATCATACATTATGCAATTTAGTTCATGCAGTCTAAGTTATCTCTAGGAAAATGATATAACCTTTCCATTCTACATTAATATGAAACCTAGTCCTTGATTTTGAGGATCACTGTAAATGATGAATGCACTTATGTCAGTTGGAATTGTTAAAAGTATTGAAATTGTTAATTGATGTTTCAGTTATTTGAAATTCTTTTAATGCTGGTCAATCCAGTGTAAAGGAACATTCTTCCTTGGTAATTTAATTAGTGAAGAATCAATGATAAAAACTCCTTGGGTGATTCCCAATTTTTTTTGCTTAAATCTTGTTTGGATCTACTTAAATACTGTGACTAGATACTACATGCGCAAGAAACAATAAGTGATCAAGTCAAAACTCAGATTTGTAGAGTTTTGCTTACAACTAATTATCTCTTAATGTTTGCAAAAATGTTTTCATATGTTCACTATATTTTGAAAAATAGAGTTTTCATCCTTCCCAATTTCCTTTAAGTGTGTGTGTGTGTGAATGTAGAGGAGAGTCACTTAAAGGTAGTCTCTATTCTTCAACAACACAAAATACACAATTTCTAAAAAAATTAAGAGGAAAAATTTTTCTTGACCTAATTCTTCAATAACATGGTTATTGATTTTGTTGCATTGTTAACCAAAATTTTAAATCCACTAAATCATGGTTAGCCTTAAGAATAGAAAATTTTGAAAAATGGTATAAAATGCATGACATAAATTATTGTTGAATTTGGTTTTTCATGTACTGGTTTTGACAAATAACTTAAAATTTTTAGAAACTAATTTAAAGATTGCCTAATAAAAGGTTAAAATGAATCTTTAATTGGTAAATAATGTTTAAGGTTTAAATTTTTAATTCCTTAAAATAAAATTCTACATTGTTGAATTGTTTTAATTGAAGATTTAAGTTCTGAATTGTTGAATTAATTAAAAATAAAGAATTAGAGTTTTATGTATGCATAGTATCCGTAAAACTAGAAAAGTTGGTTGTGCTTAGTTAGAAATATTGATTAAAGAAAACTCAAATCATAATTGGTCTAAGGTTATGTATTTACATATTTCCTTGAATTTTAAGAGTATGGTCATAATCCACATTGCCTTAAAATTAAAATACTTGCTTTAGGTTTAATTAGGCAAAATGATTAAAAAAAACTCAATTGGACTATGATTATGATGTTGTATCCTTTTCTCAAAATTTAAGGAGACTGGTTGAATGTATATAGTCCAGGTATGAATTCATGGAAACATATATTTATATATGCATGATTGTATGATGTATGTTAATATATAGTTTATTTTTTATTTTAATATATTTTTATGTCATATGATCATATATTTGTTTAAATATATGATACTTCTATTCCAATTAATGGTTGATGTCAACTTTTATACATGTTTCAATTACTATTTATTTATATAATAATTTAAATATGAATATGATTAAATTGAAATTGTCTTGTCCTTTTATTGACACAAATTGAAAGCATGTAATGATGGTTTTAAAAAATATTATTTTGTTGTTGATTTATTCTTATTTAACATGATTTTTATGAACCCAAGTTATTTTATTAAAACAAGGTTATTGTTATTTAATTCAAATCATTGCATACATAATTTTGGTTACCTATACAATCGAATATGGAAGGAGAAGGATTGTGGTTAAGGTTATGCCTGTGTACCACATGAACCTACCAGTCAAGGGTTATGATTAAGAAATCATATTCCTCATTGGAATTGATCAATACCAATATGAGTTTTATAACTCTAATGTAAGTTATAAAACAAGATTGTTACTCAAAGAATATTTTCAAAATATACATGAGTTTTGGTAACCTAGTTTCACAATTTTGTTAAATCAACTTTGATGCAAACTTAAAATTGGATTTCATGATCTTATATTTTGTGCAATAAATTTCATGTTTATGCATGGTGCTTTTCATGGGCCTTATATCAGTTTTTAAATAGCATGAGGATCATTATTAAAATTTGTAATGAAGACCGAATATGGACACCAAATGATGAGCCTAATTAGAATTAGTTTGACCAACCTTGAAGATAGAGCCTTGAAGAGTAGTTATAGGATAATCTAGATAGGTTATGGCCTATGGTTTTACAAGTTTAATTTTTTTTCAATTATACTTAATATTAATGCCAATGTTTGCATGTCTTAAAAACCAAGAAAAATATTTTTAATCATAAACAAATATAAATTGTTAAAATTGCCTCCCTATTTTTGCAACTTGTCGGGGCATCGATCATTGAAGCACATACTCTTTGTAGGAATATGTGTGTATTATATTACCTTTATGAAGCAAGGTGTTGGGAATTAATCATTCCTGAGGCTAACTATGATACTACATATTTTAGAATATTTAGGTTAACCATGGAATATAATCAAAACCATACCATTGAGGAATTCGACCAAGAAAAAGTTACCTAGTATTTTTCTTTGTTAATATCGCGTATTGGGTTGTTGTTAAGAAATAGGAACTATCCTTGAGTGACTCCCCTCTACTTTCACACACACAGCTGCAAGACAAAGGAGAATAAAAAGAGAATAAAAATGTGTGAAAAATATGAGCCTACCTTGTAACCCTAATTCGATGATGGAGTGATCTATTTATAGGCCACAACCCTAGTTCAACAATGTTAGTGTTTGGGTAGTTGAATATGAATTGTATTCTCTAGTTCTAGCCCATGTATGTCACCAAAGAAAAATTAATTCAACCAAAGTACTAATACAAAAATCTAATCTCCTATTTTTTTTCGAAACAACATGACCCTGGAGTAGAGATAGTGTAAGGTTGCAATATTTTAGACAAGAATATGTAGCTTTTCTTAACCTAATTCATCTTTCCTCATTTCTCTCTCCTTTTCTTATTTTAAGACAAGACATTATCCATGCCTTAGTTTAATTAATTCATTGATTAGTTTAATTAATTCATTGACAATTCTTTGTCTTAAAACTTTCCAAAATTGTTTTTTCATGCATTTAATTCTCAATTAAATTATAGAAAATTTTGTGATTAATTTTTATTGTATATTTCACATATTGAACTTAATAAAACATATCGGCTAAAAATTCTGCACTTTTTGCAAAACTTTTCTTTTAAGAAATGCCACATGCTTTGTCAAATAGTTTTGTGTAATATTCTATTGGCCCATTTGTCCTCAAGATTAACTTAAAAAGTCCAATAAATATTATTAACCTTCTGCATGCTTAATAATAACATGAGTAAATAAAATTCAACAACTATTAAATATTCTACCTAGTAGTCTTATATGATTATTTACACTTTAATAACATGACAATAGAAGGCATGGGACAAGTCATCATTATTTTACAATGTCATTTTTTTTCTTATTTGTGATACTAAAATAAACAGATTATTGACTTAAATTGTCAATCAATCTGGTTTTAGCCAAACACTACTCAGTTCATATATTAAGTGGCTAGCAATATCATCTCTCTTTCGACAGTGACAATCCCCTAACTTCTTTATATCCCTTCAATATGGATTGTGATATACCTAATCATATCTAAATTTGTAGCCTAGTTATATGCTCTGTTAGTGATATGTCAAAGCATATCAAAATCCACCTAAGTTACATAAAGACTTTTGGTCTAAAAATTCTAACAGAAACACCACTATAAAAATGCTTATTACTTCTTTTCTATCATGTAACATTTCATTTAAGTAGATCGATCCAACATATTCTTCATGAAGTATAATGTTTTATATGTTTCATGATTAATGAAACATAATCATCTCATATAAACAAATGCTAGTTTTAGTTAATTGCAATTCTCATTGTCAAAGATAATCTAGTGATGTTTAGATGTTATCTTTTGATATTCTCTTGAATCATTATCTAGTTTCTTACACTTACAATTAAATAGACACAACATTGTGGATGATTTCATCTATTGCATATACATAAGAATTGAGACAGATAAAATGTGTTGTCTTATCTTTATCATTCTGTTATAATGATAAACAAGTTTATGTGAAAAAAACCTGTATAGAAATAGTTTAAAACCTTTCTATTTTACTTTTATGACATAGTTCCCAAGAGCCAATGATCTATTTTTTTTTATTTTGATACTGCATATCAATTTGGCCTATCATAAGTCATTAAATGAGAAACAATTTTAACCATTTATACACTTTTCAATGTTAAACTCTTGTTTCCAATAATTAGGATGTTCTCACAGAGAATTATAGGAGCGTTTATGCTCTCATTAAAATTGTGTATACACCAGGCTTTCAAACCTCTTATGTTTTAGAGAATACTCCTACCGTTCCTTATAGATTCTTCTCTACGTTCAAATTTTCTTCTAGACTATAAAATTATGGAAATTGAATTTTTCAAGTTCCATTTTACTCCCACTCTTCTTCCTCAGAAATTTGTCTTTATCTAAGAAAATAGTCTATCTAAGCAACCTAGACTTTTTTTTTCTCAATTAGGCAGTAAGATAGTATCCCTTTATTTCTAAAGGATAACTATTAAACACTTTGGGTACTTTGTGATTAGCTTGTCAACACTTAATGTTTAAGTCTGACTTCCAATCCTAAACCTTAGGAAATGACTTTTAGATTTTTAGCCCAACCATATCTCTCATGGTGTCCTTTTCTTGGCTTTTATTGAAGATTTATTTATTAAGAAATTAATATTTTTAAGAGAGTTTGGAAGACTTGCATGATCTATCTCATGTTGAATCAAGATCAAATTCTCCTTTTAGACATACTATTTCTTTGAGGTATTTGTAGAGAAGTGAGTTGTAGTGTAATTTTTAAAATAAAAATTAAAAATAATGGAGTTTTAAAAAAAAAAGAATTTCTGCGTATAGGAATTAATTTAAATTAATATAAACTTAAGTAAAATAAAAATATGCATATGATTTTTCTTCTATACGTAAAATTACGAATATGGAAAGAGGGTATATTTGGGCAAAAGGAAGTAGCACTTGGGGACAAGGGTATTTTAGCCATTATGTACAAAATACCTCTAACCTTAAAAATCACTACCCATATAAGCAAAAACCCTACAAAACCTCTTCCTTCCCTTTTCTCTGTACCAACCGACTCTTTGTTCCCACTCGCACATGCTCTATCTTCTCCCTCCCTCCCTCTCTCCCTCCATCCCTCCATCACATGTCTCGTTCCTCCCTCTCTATGCCCCACCGCACGACTCCCTCCCTCTCACGTGCCTCTCTCTTTCCCTCGACCACCGCACCCTTTTCATCTGCGCATAGGTCACCACCCACACCACTGTATCTCTCGAACTTTCTTCTCTCTCTTATACTACCACACCAACAAAAAATGACTATCATGCCTCTAGAACGCCCAGTCGTATGCTTTAGTCATGTCGTTGTCACACAGCCCCCCTTTGGCCTACATTCCTACCTTTCCCGAGGATGTGTCGCAGCTTCTTCTTCAAGAAAATGGTGGGTCTTTAGTGTAAAACATTTATTTTAGTTGCGTGGAGGTTAAAACTTATGTTTTTGCATTTGTTTAGTTGGGTTTTGTAGGTTACGATGGATAGACAGATTGGGATAGGGCTAACCAAAACTAAAGCATCTTTCTCTTTAGGTGGGTTTATTAAAAAGTTTAGCTTTTTTGCTAGTGAACTTAATTGTAAGATGTTAATAATGAATTTGATGAGTTTGTGTGTTAGGGTACTTAATTATTGAGGTTATTGGTTGTAAAAAAAATTAAAGCTGAGGATGGTTGAAGTTGAATTAAAGTGTTGGATATTTGTTGTTGAGATAATGAATTGTTGAATATTGTTGTTTTAGATAATGAATTTAAAGGAGATTATGTTGTTGTTGTTCTTAATGGAATATGATATTGAGTCAAAAAAAAGTTTTAATTATTGGTACTTTTATGATCTAATTAATTTTTTATGATAACTTATTAGTTAAAATGAAATTATTATTATATTACATGACATATAAGTTAGGGTGTTATATTTTTGCATCAGTGCAGGGATAAAAACATTATGGAATATGAATATGTGTGATTCATAAGATGCATATGTGTTTATATTGAGTGAAATGTGTGCTAAATGGAATATGAATTTGTGTGATTCATAAGATGCATATGTGTTTATATTGAGTGAAATGTGTGCTAAGTTGTTTTCATTTTTATATATAGGAAATATGTCGTAACAACATCATTCATAAGAAAGAGAAGAAGCAGTAGACCCACATGAGACAATATAGATGTCATATGCTTTATCTATCACGAGCCATATGATCCATAATATCATCATTATTACCTGAGTATCATAGATTTTCCTATGAATCTATACCGGTAAAGGTAAAAGAATTCTAAAAAATTGAAAAACTTGAAGGCAGCTCAATTTTAGGGGATGATAGATCTAGCTGTAGTTGAAACACAGCTGAAAAGAACTAAGAGAGTGTTCAACATTATGCGGGTGGTGTCAAAGGATCGATTGGAATTTATAATTGGTGGAGGACTATTCTTGATGTCATGGTGTTTCTTTCAATATTTAAAAAGGATGAATTTTTTAGGGAATTTAGGAGGAAGTACATGCTAGAACTGTATACGAATGCCAAATAGAGAGAGTAGTGGATCAACAACATCTGCAGCCAGTATAAGAGGAAACCTAAGATAAGGGTAAAGGAGCAGCAACATCTGCAGCCAGTATTAACCAAGATAGGGGTAGAGGAGCAGTGCCGAGTTCAACATCTAATAGAGGAAGAGTAGTTTCGGGAACCCAATCACAGAGATAGGCCAAAGTGTTCGCTATTTCAAAGAAAAAAGTTACAAATGCTCTAGAAGTTATCACTACTGAGATATATTTAATTGATCCTATTGTTTATGCCTTTATAGATCCATGTTGTATACATTCATTTATAGGATCTAGAATGATACATATAGTGAAAGTAAAAACTGAATCATTGACTAAAATTTTAAAAGTCCACACTCCGCTGGGTGAAATAATACGGGTGCACACAGTATCTTAGAACTGTATAATAAAGATTCATACAGTATAGTTTCTGGCAGACTTAATTTTACTATAACTAAATGAATTTGATATTATATTGGTATGGATTAGCTAACTCAACAAAGAGCTGTTTTGCTAAAAAAGTAATTATTAAACCAGAAGAGCAAAACAGAGTAATATTTTATGTAAAACAAAAACTATTGTGTAGTTGTTTGGTATTAACCATAAAAGCATTTAAGATGATTCAAAGTTGTTGTGAAGCTTATCTAGCACACATGGTTGACAAGACAATAACAAATGAAGATGCAAATGGAATACCAATAGTGGAAGAATACCCCGATGTATTTTTAGAAGATCTATGAGGGTTTCCTCCTGATAAAGAAAACTGAGTTAACTATTGAGTTAATTTCTGGTATAACACCAATATACAAAATGGCACCAACAAAATTGCAGGAATTATTGAAGCAACTACAGGAGTTACTTAATCAGCATTTGTTTGATCGAGTGTTTTGCCCTACGGAGCACTAGCATTGTTTGTGAAAAATAAAGAAAGAATCCTCAGATCGTGTATAGATTACAAAAATTTTAATTAAGTTACTGTAAAGAATAAATATCCATTACCTCAGATATACAATCTACCAGATTAGTTGCAGGGTATTACTATCTTTTTAAAGATTGACTTATGTTCTGGTTATAATCAATTAAAAATAACAGAGAAAGATATTCCAAAGACTTCTTTTTGAACTAAAACAGTCATTACAAGTTTTTAGTCATGCATTTTGGTCTTACTAATGCTCCAGCAGCATTTATGGCACTAATTAATAATATATTCTAGTCTTTCCTCTACCATTTTGTGATTGTATTTATTGATGATATATTTATTTACCCGAGGAATGAAAAAGAACATAAAGAGCATTTACAGATGGTGTTGTAGATATTGAGAGAAAAGAAATTATATGACAAACTAAACAAATGTGAATTTTGGTGTGATCATACAATATTTCTAGGACACATGATATTTAAATAAGGGAGTAGATCCAAACAAGATAGAAGTAGAGCTAAATAGGGAACATCTTAAAATAATCACAGAGATACGTAGTTCCTCACTATGTGTTGATATTATAGAAGAGTAGTGCAAGGATTCTCAATTATAGCAGCTCCATTAATAAGGTTATTTAGGAAGAATGTATTAATTTGATGGAATGAGTAGTGTCAGTAGAGTTTTGATGAATTAAAATAAAGATTAACCATAACTCTAGTTCTCACAATTCCATCAAACACTGGGATTTGTAATATACAGTGATGTTTCATATCAAGGTTTGGGTTATGTACTTATGAAGAATGGGAAGGTAGTTGCATATACGTTTAGACAACTTAGACCATATGAAATAAACTATCCAGTGTATGATCTGGAATATGCTGTAGTAGTGTTTGCTCTGAATATTTAGAGATATTAATTATATGAAGAGACATTTTATGTTTATACAGATAAGAAAGTTTGATATATTTGATGAACTAAAAAGAGTTAAACATGAGATAGAGAAGATGGTAAGAGCTATTGAAAGACTATGATTGCACAATTAAATATCATTGAGGAAAAGCAAATGTGGTTGCTGATGCGCTTAGTAGAATGTCTAGTGTTGCTTTATAAAGCTTATACTGAACACCAATGACAGATTTGATAGCTTTATGAAGCTTACATGCAAAGCTAGAAATGTTTGAATCATGTGTATTAACTGCTACATTGGTGGTTAAGCTGATGTTATTACAGAAAATATAGGCAACACAAAAGCAAGATGACAAATGCATATAGTTGATTTAATAGATTAATCGGGGTATTAAAACACCATTTCAACTAGTTGATGAACTATTAATTGTGGGATCTAGAGTATGCGTACTGAATATAGATGGGATTAGACATGTGATACTAGATTAAACACATAATGCTCTATATGCTATGCATTCAGGTATGATAAAAATGTATCATACTCTGAAACAACATTACTGGTGACACAACATAAATAAAGAAGTCACAAAATTTGTATCTAGATGTTTAATATGTCAACAAGTAAAAGCTAAAACATCAAACAATGATAGGTAAACTTTAATCATTACCCATTCTATTTTGGAAGTAGAAAAGGAATATTATGGATTTTGTGATAAGATTACCTTGATCTCAGAATGGAAAAGATGCAGCATGGGTAATTTTTGACAGATTAACCAAGTCTGCACATTTATTGCCTATGATTAGGGATATCTCTAGAATAACTAGATGAGTTGTATGTCTAAGAGATGATGAGATTACATGGAATCCCTATATCCATAGTATCAGATAGAGATCTGAGTTCATCTCAAGATTATGACTGATCTTACAGAATGCCTTGGGTAGTAAACTAAATTTAAATACTGTCTTTTGTCCTCAAACAAATGGGTAGATTGAAAGAACTATTTAAATGCTAGAAGAAATGTTATGATCAGGTGTATTTGAGTTTCAAGGATCATGGGATATGTACATATCTTTTATTGAATTTACTTATAACAATAAATATCACATCAGTATAGGTATGGCACCGTATAAAGCTTTATATGAAAGAACTCAAGTATATATTCTAGTCTTTCCTCACTTATAATTTTGATTCTTTTAAGAGGAACTATTATAGATGTGATATGAGTAAGCCAGTCACTGAGCTTCATGCGATGCTCAAGATGGCCGAATAGAACATTTATAAGACAAACCCCATACTATTAGTATATAATAAGGTAATCTCAAAGACTGCTAAGGGCAAAGGCAAGAAGAAAGCTAATAATCCCAAACCTAGTGGGGGTAAGAATGAGTCTCCTAGAGAAGAGGAAAAGATGTCTAACCGAAGATCAAAGATGAGAGAGAGTGTTTTGCTCAAATTGAATGTACAAATTTCCATTTAATTAAAAATAACTTACAATTATCTATACAATTTTTTTACAAAATAAATTCAAGTGCCATGGTGACATTTTACAAAATTGGTACATTTAAAGAGTGAGAATAGAATTTGTTTTATGTGTAAGGATCTGTGACGATGAGTAATGATGATACATGTTTACAAATCCAATGTAAGTAGTTAACCAGAACATTTTCCAAAAAATTTTTATAGTCTTACTTAGATTTAGGATGGATATAAAGATTTTTTTTTTCAAAACAGTATCAACATTCAAAATAATTCACTACAACTTCCAAAAAAGGTGCACTACCGACCTCAACATTGAGATCTCCTTGAGCCGGCTTTAAATCTCTATAAGATCATAATTTACGACATAAAGTTTTGTGAGCATTAAACTTTGTAAATGCATGCTTGTACAACACTTGTCTAACCATATAAAGCCTAATTCTCTTGAGTTTCACGCACACGCCTATCTTCTTTACTAAGGATAAGTTTAAGTAAGTCAAGTTTCTCAATGATCTTTGCTCAAATTTTCTAATTTCAATTCTCATTAAATTTCCCTAATTTTTAATTATACTAAGTTGCAACATTAGCATCAAATTTCAGACTCAAAATCAACCAATTTTGTTAGGTTTTGTATGAAATTCAAGTAGGCAAGCACAAAGGATAAATTTTCAAAAAAGTCATGTAATAAGTCATACAAAACATAATCCTAAGATACATACATGTTTATTGTGAAAACTAGTTAGCTAGTTTAGAGTTTCGTACCTTAAAACTTAAAGAGAAACGGTTCAAAATGTGTACTAAAATGTAACTAATGTATAGGATCAGCCTACACAACCTTTAACAATTCTAAATTGTGTCACAAAGGAGCTATCTATGTTTGACCTTTCTCTATGTTCACACACACGACTAGTCATTACGAAGAGGGTGAGCGATAGCTCAATCTTGGTACATACGACTACAATAAAATGTCAGCAAGAAAATAAAACCCATTTTCTCACTTTGGATAATGTAGGTCACGAAAAACCAGCCCCAAAATAAGGAGAATGTGTCTCCTTTTATAAAATATGGCTAGGAGGCCTAAAGAGGAAAGGAGAGTAAAAAAAACCCTAGTTTTATACTCATCCTCCTACTTCCTTATCTTATCCAAATTTGGATTAGATTAGGATTCTTAATGTAATTCAAATTCTAATTTAAATTATCCTAGGAT
Organism: Breynia disticha f. nivosa; assembly: GCA_948193385.1. Taxonomy (NCBI): domain Eukaryota; kingdom Viridiplantae; phylum Streptophyta; class Magnoliopsida; order Malpighiales; family Phyllanthaceae; genus Breynia; species Breynia disticha. The sequence goes on from CANYCX010787201.1 coordinate 20,011, forward strand.
TAGTTGGAGATAAGATAATACTGACCTCTGTAAGTAAATCACACTTTTAAGACAATTCTTGCCCTAAAATGTGATCTTACTTAACCTTTTCCAAATCTTATCCAAACTCCTTGTCTTTAGCCTTAAATCCCTCTTTGATTTAGATTCAAATTTTGAATAATAAATCAATTAGGATTTAGCCAAAGATTGTAGTAAAAGTCAGCACTCTTTATCCTCCCACATTAGCCACACGTTTTAGGACAAAACATTTCTAAATATGTCATGATTTTATTTCAAGTAGAACTCGTCCATATGCATGATTAATTTTGTAATTAGTAATTAATTAGTAGTAATCATTAGATGGTCGTATTCCATATCATCATTGGCCCTACATCGTGTCCAATTTACACATTTTCAAGCTTCACATATTTGTCCTCAAAGTGGCACAAATATACGTCCAAAAATGGAAATACCGATTTTACTCTTTTTAGGTATAGTCTTCGTGTGCAAATCCTATACGTCAATTTAATATTGGTAATAATAATAATTTATTCCTAAAGTTTATAAATAAATTTTATTAAAATTCTATGATAGACAAAATTAAATGAAGATGTTATGACATCTGTTTGACCTGGTACATAGTCCATTACCCTTAATACTAAAATTGCATAAGCATAGACTAGTCATCCTTATTCAGTTAATTCCTTTTCTTGATATTCTAGTGGCACTGAACTCTTTTAAATAAATAATAAAACTCATTATTTCATCTAGGTGTGGCCACACTCCTTTCAGTTCATTAATCAAGTGGTCGGTGGCATTTTCAGCAGGTAATTCCTTCACTTCTCCCATGCTCTTTAACATGAACTAATGCATACCCAATCATACCCATACTTGTCACCCTTTTATGATTAAATAAGGTGTATTTAAATGTATACAAAAAATCCATCTAGAGTTTATAAAGATTCCACATCTAAGAAATCCAATGTAAGACTTGCACATAAAAATCACCTATGACTCCAAAACATGTAGTTGTTCTCATTATAGGATCTAAGCCAAATACCATATCCTATGCATGTATCCATGACTTTTAACTAATTTCCCATGTCCTTATGTTCACTAGGAACAAATCCATTAAGGCAGAAAGAGCATGCTAGCCTTAATTCACATACTATTCCCATAATAGTGGCCAACTAGGGATATTTAAAATGAAATTTCACGCTTCAAAGTCCTACAAGAATATGCATCCCATATGCTAACTTAAGAATTAAGATATTAAATCATGTAATTCTATTATCACTTTGCACATAGATATAATAGAAAGATATAACCTCTCACTAGCAGTAGTCTCAATCAGGTTTAGCTCAAATTTAAGAGATATTGCATATCCTCTCATGTTGAAACAGAGACAACTATCTTGTCAATAATCAACTACATCATCATCGATAACATTCTTGTTCAATCTTGAATCAATCACTCTTAGTAATAATTCTTGAATGCTAGTTTGGACTCAGGATGTGACCGAGACTCCTTAGCCTGTGCATTGACCACGTTTAATGTCACATGAAATTTCCAATGGAACTAAGATCATTCCTAAACCTATACGAAAATCCCTTAATCGAAACCTTTTTTGTAGAAAACCTTGTTATAGCATATTCAATTTTTGTATTTGAATTAGTTATACAGTTTAACTTTTAAGAGTTTTATTGTCAACCTATGACACCTTCAATTATGAACATTCAATAACCACAATTTTACAGTGCTTGTGATATTTATCCTTAGTACATTTTGACATTTCACGTGATAAAATCTATATCATATGCTCAATGACTTCTATTCAAGTTGTTCCTTTGATAAACTCATCTCTTGTCACAAAGGTAAACTATCTTTCTTCAAGTTAGACATATTAAGAAAATTTTTTGTACCTTGACTTGGTCCTAATTAAACCAACATAATCTATCATCATAGGTTTTGGTACCTCGTATCAAATTGGTTTAACTAAAGTCATTAATTGATCAATCACTTCTCAACCATTACTTGATGTAATGCTAGAATTTTTTTCAATTATAAAAATAATATCTACATAGTTAAAAACACCATGTTTCCATTTGACTTATTTTACACATAATGCTTTAATTCTATTTAAGCCAACTCGAATGAATGATTCTTTGAATTAAGGATGTTGATACTTACTTCATTCAATTGAAGTTCTCTCATCTTCCTTAGATTTGTTTAATTGGATTCATATTCCATAAACCTTATGAACTTAAACCTTTTTCCAAACATTTCTTGCTTTTAGAATTTATGATGCATATATCTAGCTCTCACTATTCTTCTTGAAAAGATAATATCTTAATCAAGAAGATAGTCTAATTGAGCAACAACGCCTTTTGTTCACAATTTTGGGTTAAGAAATATCTCACAAATTAAACAATCTTTGGATTTAGACTCTTGCATACTCATAAGTTGATTTCTCTACTTGTCACGTGAGACTTTAATCCTTTGAATAGCCTCGACTTAATAGTTTCACAACATCCCTCTTTGGTTTTTGATTTTCCTTTTGATCAGTGTACAGGAAAAGCTTTTGTGCAATGACTAATCTCAATTTGGAAGAGAGTTTGAATTATCATCAAGTATGCCATATAATTCTATTTCATCCTTTGGACACATTACTCAAATGACAATGTTCTAAGATAAATGAGTTATAGGATTAATCATACTTTTATGTTTTCTGAAACCTTGGTTCAATATCTTTGGTTTAGTACACTTAATCAATCAACATACACTTACATGTATAAGACTCATTAACTCACTTAACTTATTTACTCATTTTTCCATAAAAAGATAGCTTGTGTATTTATCAAACACTTCTTCCTTGAAGTAATGATGTACACATTATATAATCCATATGTACTAAATGACAACTTTAATATCCATCTTTCTATCTAGGGATATCTCGTGTACTGACCAAACACTCATAGCTTGGAGTTTTAATAAGCACGTTTCTCCTTTTCATATACTTAATGATAAAATTATCTTTTGATGCACTAACTTAGCTCATATTACTAAAACACTTCCATGAATTCTTTATCATATGTTTAGTTTCATATGTACAAGACAATTATTCCAAAGATATTATGAATTCATTCCTTTTGTATTTAAGTTGCAATAGAATACTTACATAAATTTGGATATTATAGAATACTTGCATAACTACTATATAAATATAGTATAATTAAAATCCAAAACTAGATATCAAACAATTATGAAAAATGTAACAATGATTAATAGAGGGTCAACATTAAACACTTATTAATAATTTGAAGTCTAAATTCTAAGTCTTGAAGAGATGACCAACAAGAGACTTATGTGCTCATTAACCTCCACAAAGAAGCTTATCCTTCCCTTTTTTAAGAAACAATCTCTTTTTTTTGTACCTACACATTTGCAAAACAAATGTTAGAACATCTACGAGTAGTATCAAGTACTAAAGTGGTAGAAATAGTTAAGATTGATAACTTAAATTCTTGAACTACACTCCTTGGTCTTGATCCTCTTTTTCTCTTCCTTGTAGAGTATGAATTTCTTATTCTAAAGACCAATTTGGTTTCAATGGAAATAAGTATTATTGTTATTCTTGAGCTTTGGCATACTTTCCTGAGGACGAGTTTGGATTTCTAGCCTCACTCCCACTAGACTTAAGACCCATATGTTTTAACTTTCTCTTATTTTTCTCTTCTTTTTAAGCTTTGACATGAATTGAGCCCTATATTCGATCCTAATAGGTTTAAGAACTCCTATGGGTTTTTCTTTGCCTAGTTTATTGCCTTACCTCTTTGTTCTTGGAATATTCTCTTCAATTTCACCAAAATATCAAATGCCTCTAGGTCCATCAATTATCTTTGCAATTCGGGCGCCATTGTGGCCAATATTAATTAGGTCACATTATTAGAGCCACTCTATATTTTTCAAAGGCTTCCCATTGAATAATAGTGATGTCCCTCACATTCTTTAAGATAAATGTTTGTTCAACACATAAAACTCTCTCACTTTTGAGAATCTTTCTCAAATTTTGAGAATATATTGTTTCAACCATTTTGTCGCTTTCAAGGACCATTCACAGTATGAATAATTCATATTAGTTGCGTTAATGTTTAGCCTATAGAATTAAGATCAACTAATTAGTTAAGGCCTAAAAATCTCAAAAACAAAACTAATATCCCCTTAAATAATTCATTTTGTTTGTGGGCAAAGATACACCAATCATTCCCGATTCATGACTCTTGGTTCAAATGGGCTAACACAATCAAGTATTAAGCACAAAACCCATTTAATATTGCCTATATCTAACCCTACCTTTCCATGTTAAGTCTGACCCTTGCTTCACCAAAAAAGAAGGGCATACCTATGACTCCTAGTGTATATGACCAACGTTCGAGACTCTTGATGTTATTCAAATCAGGAAGGCATCTTTATGCCTTACTATTTCTAAGGATTCGTATTAATTATGGCTTTCAAGGAAAAATCCTTGTCATTCATCCATTCACAGTACACTCTTTCTAATCATGTTAGGATGTAGAAAAATCTTACCTCAACATTTCCTTAAAAAAGATAATCAACGCCTTTATAAGTTTTTAAAATAGTGAGATAATTTCAACACTTGATTTTTTTGGGATTAAACCATTTTTTTACTTTTAGATATGCAAACATTGGCATTCATAAGAATATATACATAAATTAAATAAGCCAAATCAAGAGCCATAAACCTATCTAGATAAGCATATAACTATTCTTCAAAGCTACATATTCATGGTTGGGCACACCATTTTTTATGGGCTCCCCACTTGAGCTTCTTCTTTGGTCTTAATTACAAAGCTTAATAATACTTATATATATATATATATATATATATATATATATATATTGATAATTTCATTAATCTGTATATCTAAACTACATGGACTATGTGAAAGGAAATGCAAACTATATCCTTTACAGACATCTAAGTGAAATCATCAAAAATATTTGCAGATAGTGACAGTTCTATAAAATTAAAAAATATCATCATAAGGAAAACATAACAAGAAAAAAAACTAGATGGATCTCATGACCTCACAATGCTTAATTCTAAATTCTCAAAGTAGGATACAAATGAAAAATCCACTTGACAGCATCAGTGCTCATTTTTATAAATTTTCATAAAATGCAATTATGAATATGTTAACCTAGTAAGAATATAATCTAGAGTAGTTACCTGACTATATAAAGTATAGTCCAATAGTTGTTTATTAGAAAATATTGTTGATTATTTTCTTTCTTTCTTTTTTTTATAGACATTAAGTACATTAGGAAATTCCTAATAATTATCTATTTAATAAAGTTCTAAAGGATCCTTATTCATTTAATTATAACTTCTAATCATGTATTAAGAAATTCCTAACTGTTTTGGGACCAAACAACCATTTTATGGATTTTTGGGGTGATACACACTCATTTGAACATTTACTCATTGGTCGTGCAATATTAGTCGTACATGTTATTATCTGTGCAGTCCCTCTATATGATTACGTGTTCATTCTACATGATAACTCATTGGTCATGTAGTATTACATGAGCAGGTTGCTATCTGTGTACTTATCTAGAGGGTTTTTAACATTGTGTAGTTATCCGTAGGCTGCTATACAGTCCTGGTCATTAATGCAATTGTGCACAGATAACAAAACATGTCCACTACACATTAAATACCCACTAAACACATCCAAACATAAGTCAATCTATTCCACAAACTTAACATACAAGATTCATATTGTAATCATAGAATTCTATCGAGAATATTTATCTTCCTAAGGTTAATCAAGTGGAAATTGAATTCAAAAATTTTTGCTTAACCTAAAATAGAAATAGTATGACTGATAGGGCCAATTATACACATTTATTCCATTTATATTATAGCGTATTTTCATTATATTTCGATAGATAAAATGCATAAATGTTAGATTTTTCTTAAGTTTATGTTTTTATTTAGGAACGCTTGCAAATGCGGGAAATTCGTTATAATTTGATGGAAAACAGAGGCACATCAAGTTGGTCATTTTGGATCATGAAATGGAGCATTAAGGACTTTGATTTGGCAAGAAATTGGCAGCCATTTCTCGACAGGAAGCAAGTGTCTCGATCGACTCGGCCAGCAATGAAGAAACCAGCGAACAGAAAATGTGTCTCGATCGAGACATATTTAGTCTCAATCGAGATTCAATAGTTTGGCAAGGAAATCATGGTCAGAAGAGTTGTCTCGATCGAGACTCATCGGAGTCTCGATCGAGACTAAGAATTTGAAGTGCCAAAATTCGAAGCAGAACATGAGTCTCGATCGAGACTCAAAGTGTCTCGATCGAGACTCGTCCGATGCTCACCAGAAGTGGTCCAAAATGACCATAAAAAGAATGTTTAAGTGGGGGACAAAAAGCACACAACAAGTGGGAAATGGAATATATAGG
>CANYCX010787219.1:0-13605 GCA_948193385.1 Breynia disticha f. nivosa
TCTTCTCTGTAACCAAAAGCTCACATCTGTAACCTAAGCCTTGGTTTTTCTCTTGTATTTTTCCTTAGAGTTGTGAGGTAGAACTTGAGCCGTAAATCAAGTTAAATTGTAAGGTGGAACTTGAGCCGCAAGTCAAGTTAAATTGTAAGGTGGAACTTGAGTCGCAAGTCAAGTTGAGAGCTAGGTGGAACTTGAGCCGCAAGTCAAGTTGAGAGCTAGGTGGAACTTGAACCGTAAGTCAAGTGTGAGGTAATAAAAAGTGTTGGCCAAAATCCTAAGTGAGGAACTTAGGTAGTGGAGTAGGTGTTTGATCCGAACCACTTTATATCTTGTGTCATTTATTCTTATTTTCTGCAAAAATTCTCAAACCTCATTAGCTCTATTCAACCCCCCCCCTTCTAGAGCTAATCTTATTCCTACAAAACCCAAGTAACACGATCGTGCAACCTTAGAGCACAGGGCGTGCTCATACACAATCCCAGAATGGCCCAGCAGCATGTGGCGTGCTGGTCAGCGCATGGTCGTGCTGAGCTACTGTTTCGGTACATTATAATTCTGTTTTCATCAATTTGATAGCAAAAAAGTTAAACGAATAGGTAAAACACTACCCAACACTCACATGTACCATATCAACAGTATTTAGCACGTAAAACACATAATCACACTTGTTTGCATACCTCTAGTACCAGAACATACCATATGTCTCATATATACAATCTCAACATATATATATCACACATTCATCTCAATTAGCAATAAAAACATGCTATAATGAATGTCAAATAACTCATGTATGCAAATGTCATGCACACACATTTGTGAATGCCCGGGGCTTACATCCATCGGCGTCTCACTGGCATCTTGAGTATCACGCGGCATCGTGCATCTCACACGGCATCGAGCGTCTCACTCGGCATCGTGATAAATCACGGAATCGTCAGGGGTCTCTCAACCGACATGTCAGGAATCTCTCAACTAACAGCTGCGCGTCTCACGCTAGAATCACTGTAGCTCAGTGTCACACACAACATGAAACACAATGAATTATTATATGCATTAAACATGCTACAAGATCAATCTCAAATGTATGCTCAAATCCAGCAAGTCTCATTCTCAATATATATATGCCGAGCAAATCTCATGATAATACGTCAACCAATTGTCAACAATATCTCAATAGGAATATAAATAACAAAGAGCATACTAAACACAACAACAATCCATGCTCATATCAATATAAGCTCAAAATCACATCAACCAATACATGTTAATCACATATAACACATATTTATAAGCATTTAAATTCTTTGTTCTCATTCTTTAAGTGTTTAAGCTTTTCATTTCCTCTGTAATTATGTATTAAGTATTATCATACTTAATTAAGGAAAACACTTAGTAACTACTCAATACTCGTAAGTATAAAGATTGTAAGTGGAAACCACTTACCTCGGAATACGTGCAACTAAGCACAGCCTCCACCACTAGCTCATTGACTCAAATTCCCAGCCTAAGATCGTTTAACTCCTCCTAAACAATCAAACGGTCCATAATCAATCATTCAATCCCTCTCTTTCAATCCTAAAGTATCAATCAACCTTTATTCAAATTCTGATAACATTCCATCTTCATTTTAGCAACTAAACAACTCTCAATCCTATTCAACAGCAAGGTTAAACAATACCTTCAACTTATAATTAAGCCAAGAACACCTGAGAACACTTACCTTCACAGTTAGGATTGATTTTGATTAAGAAAATCTATTTGGATGACTCAAACATGTTGCTGGATGAGGATTAGGGTTCACTCAGTTGTCTTGCTTGCTTCTTTGTTATGTTTTGAAATGAATAATAATAGAATCAAGCAAGTCAGTATAGTCTCAGCCAACACGGCCTCAAGCACGAGTCGTGCCTCACGTCGTGCCATGAAATCTCAGCATGAGTTTTTGTTCTGTCGTGCACGGTATCATTCTAAAATAAATCAACATGAGGTTGTGCTGATTTTCCAGGATGAGCACGAGGTCGTGCTAATCATTCCCCATGAGCACAGGGCGTGCTCATGGTCGTGTTGTCTGCTGGTTTTCCAAATGTTCCCTAAATTGATCTAATTTGATACGAATAAATTCAGTTTTTGTTTTATTTTAAATCATACAATTTGCTGGACGTTACAGCTCTCCCTACTTAGGAAATTTCATCCCCGAAATTGCAAATAGATTAAATCGCAAGGATTTTCGGATATGGTACATTTACACTTACATATACCATATTTACATACTCAATTCCAGCAGCAAACTCAGCATACCTTGCATACAAAATAGACCCGTAATACCAAAACATACCTCTAAATAGCCTCTGATAACTCCAAGTACATCGCATCACCGAATCAAGCTCTGTCCTTCATTTTCACAAATGAAATCATGTTAAGAACTTTCTAACTTGAAATCATAACTTAAATCATCAACCAATAGCAAATCAAACCTCACAATCATAATTGTACCTCAAGTACCAAAATTCGAGTCAGGGAATAGATATGGATACTGTTGTCTCATATCTGACTCAACCTCCCAAGTAGCTTCTTTTGGTGAATGAAAACTCCATTTCACCAATACCGTTAGAATCTATCGATTCGTCATCCTTCTCAGCTGTCGATCTAGAATCTCAACTGGCTCCTCCAGATAAGTCATCTCCTCTGAAATTTCTATTTCAAGAGCGCTCAACAAGTGGCTAGGATATGATTGGTACCTATTGACATTGAAACATAAAAAACATCATGTAAACGGGATAACTCTACTGGTAATCTCAGCTAATACGCTAATGGTCTCACACTCTCTATAATCTCATACGGTCCGATATACATAGGACTCAACTTTTCACGTCTTCTGAATCTAATAACACCTCTTCAGGGCGAAACCCATAAGAATACCCTATCACCAACAACGTACTCAATCTCTCAGTGATGGCCATCGTAGTAACTTTTTTGACGATCCTGGGCTGATTGCATACACCTTTTCACAACATTCACTTTATCCAGGGTCTGCTGAACCAACTGTGGTCCCTCAATCTTTCGCAAACCTTCCACATCCCAGTATGCTGGACTCCGACATTGTCTACCATATAGAGCCTCATAAGGTGCCATCCCTATACTAGAATGGTAACAATTATTGTATGCAAACTCGACCAACGACAAATGATCATCCCAGTTACCTCTGAACCCTAACACACAAGCTCAAAGTAAGTCCTCAACTATCTGAATCGACCTCTTCGACTGACCATCTGTCTGAGGATGGAAAGTCGTGCTAAAACTCAAATAAGTGCCCATCACATCCTACAAACTCTGCTAGAATCGTGATGTAAACCTAGGATCACGATCAGACATAATAGAAGTAGGAACACCATGTAATCTGACGATCTCAACAACATATAACCTAGCTAGCCTATCCAATGTATAATCCTACCGGATAGCTAAAAAATGACCTGATTTCGTCAAATGATTCATTATTACCCAGATAGCATCATGACGTCGTAATGTCCCTAGTAAACCAATCACAAAATCCATAGTGATTTTCTCCCACTTCCACTCAGGAATCTCTAACGATCTCAACTTATCAGCTGGTGCCTGATGTTCTGCTTTGATCTGCTAACAAGGTAGACATTTGGAAACAAAGTCTGCTATGTCTCTTTTTATATGTACCCACCAGTACAAATCTATCATATCTTGATACATCTTTGTACTGCCAGGATGAACCGATAAAGTAGAAGAATGAGCCTATATCATCAACTCACTCTTCACCTCTGGAATATTTGGAACATATAGACTCTCTGGATAATACAACACACCATCAACATCAAGTCGGTGCTGAGTAGTCACTTTTCCCTTCTCAATTTTCCTCTTGATTCGCATTAAATGGTCATCCTCAATCTGTCTCGATGCAATCAAGTCTCTCATCTTTGGTCTAACTCTGATGTTTGCCAACATCTGATCCTCAATCAGATCTAACTGCACACGTAGCTCATGTAAGGCAAATAGAGACTCTACTCCATAAATAAACGAGTCATCCTCATTTTGTCTTTCCTGCTCAAAGCATCTACAACTACATTTGCTTTACCAGGATGATACTCTATCGTGCAGTCATAATCCTTCAGCAACTCTATCTATCTCCTTTGTCGAAGGTTTAGCTCTCTCTGAGTCGTAATACACCTGAGACTTTTGTGATCAATGAATATTTGAAAAGTCTCCCTGTATAGATAATGTCGCTAAACCTTCAGAGCATGAATGATCACTACTAACACCAGATCGTGTGTCGGGTATTTAGTCTCATGCAGTCGTAACTAATGTGAAGTATAAGCAATCATTCAGCTGTGTTGCATCAACACGCCCCCTAAGCCAACACATAAAACATCAGTATAAACCACAAATCCACCTTCCTGTGAAGGTAACATCAACACTGGTGCCTCGACCAATCTTTTCTTCAACTAGCGAAAAAGTCTCTTCACATTTATCACTCTAGACAAACGAAACATTCTTCCTCAACAACAAAGTCATCGGTCTAGCTATCCTAAAAAAATCCTCGATAAATTGACGATCCTAACCTGCCAGACCCAGAAAACTACGTACCTCAGTAACATTCTTCGGACACTCCCACTCCAAAATTGCTTTTATTTTACTAGGATCAGGTTTCACTCCTTCTGCAAAGATCACGTGTCCTAGAAAAAACCCTCTGACATCTAGAAGTCACACTTGCTGAATTTAGCATATAATTCTTTCTTCTTCAGTAAGTCGAGCACAATCTTCAAATGTCTCTTGTGCTCCTCTTTAACTATTGAATACACCAGAATATCATTAATAATTACCACATCAAACTGATCTAAATAAGGCTGAAATACATTATTCATCAGTGTCATAAATATCACTGGTGCATTCGTCAACTCAAAAGGCATAACAATGAACTTAAAATGCCCGTAACGAGTTTGAAAAGCTGTCTTTGTAATCGAGTAGTCCTCAACTCTCAACTACCAATAACCTAATCTGAGATCAATTCTGGAAAACACGGTAGCTCCTCAAAGCTGATCTATCAGATCATCTATCTATGGCAACGAATACTTGTTTTTCACTGTCACCTTATTCAGTTGACGATAGTCAATATAACATCTGCATAGTACCATCTTTCTTTTGTACAAAGAGCACTAGCCTAAGGTGAAACACTCAGGCGTATAAACCCTTTATCCAACAAATCCTCTAACTGTTCCTTCAACTCCTGCAACTCAACAGCTACCTTCTTGTACGGTGGAATAGGTACTGGTGCAACACCCAATATCATCTCTATCCTTAAATATGCCTCTCGTTGTTGGTGTAAACCTGGTAAATCATCTGGAAACACATCAGGATAGTCCCGTACAATAGGCACATCTTGTAACTCTAATTTAGGCTGATGTACGTCAATCACTGATGCTAAGTAGGCATCACAACCCTCCCCAATCAAGCTCGCTACAAATACAATAAAAATAAGGCAAGTAGGAACAACCTCCTCTCACTAACTAATAATACCCATCGCTCTCCATCAACCTCAATATTGACTTCTTTGTCATAACAATCGACCATAGCCCAATTTCTGGATAGCCAATCCATCCCTATGATGATACCAAACTCAGCCATCCTTAAAATAATCAAACTTTCCACATATGTCGACTCGCCAATCCTCAACTCACGGTGTCGTAAAATGTGTCGTACCATCACAATACTACCTATAGGCATAGAATCAACAACTGTATACCTGAGCTGCTCAGTACTACCTCCTATCTACTCTACAACACTCTCGCTCACGAAAGAACATGTGGATCCTGGATCAATCAATACTAATGTAGGATATGTAAAGATAAAAATCATACCAGTAATGACATCTGGATCCTCTACAACCTCATCTCGAGTCAGCATATACTCTGGCATGTGACCCTAACCTTGTCGGTGCTGTGGAACCACCAACTGTACCAGATGTACCTGAGCCGCTAGCCCCACCCTTAGAGGCTAATCCTCCTCTAGATGTAGACCCTAAACCACGTCCACCTTTGCCTCTGCCACTGCCACTAGCTGCTGTAGTATGAGCCTTACCCGTACTACTCTGTGTAGAAGCACTGACTCATTGAGATCCCAGTCTCTGTGGACAGTCTCTGGCAAAATGTCTCGGCTGATCACATCTGTAACACAGTGGTCTGGTATTCTCGCCGGATGTGTCCCTCGGATAAATAAGAGGTCTGGTGGAACCACTCCTCCCACCTCCTCGCCCTGACTAACGACTAGTATCAACATCTGTCTCTCGTGGTGGTCTAGAGTCAGACTTATTCTTCTCTCTGTGACTTCTGAGAACTGGACTCTGATACTCTCTGTCACTTGCCTTCTTTTCTGTTTTCTTTCTTGTCACCCTCAGTCTCTAGCTCTTCGGCTCTAAGAGCTGCCTCAATCAGAATCTCATAGGTCTGAGGTTTCAAAGCAATCCTATTGTGAATGGCATATTTTAAGCCTCTCTCAAACCTATGTCTCCTCTTCTGGTTGGTATCAACATCCTCTAGAGCATAACAAGATAATCATGTGAACTTTGCCTCGTAATCTGCATCTAATCTGTCTCGTTGCTTTAACTCCACAAACTCTATCTTTTCTTTGTCAAATACAACTGAGGAGTGTATTTGTCAGCAAATTTCCTCAAGAAATCATCCCAAGTCAATACCAAAGGATCTTTCTAACTATCTAGAAACATCTCTCACCAGTTCTAGGCTGATTTCTCTAGTAGTGAAGTCGTAGACCTCACATTTTGCTCTGGATTGCACTGTAATCTGTTGAGGATTCTCTCAGTATGCCTAAACCAATCCTCGGCCTCTGCCAGATCTATTGAACCATTGAATACCTTTGCCCCCTATTTTTGCACCTCAGTGAAATTTTTATCAATCGTCAAATTTAATTTACTTCTAGAACTCTTTTCTTTCTCCTTTTCTAGCACAAGCTGTCTCTGTCCCTGACCTTGCATCATTCGTTGCATCATTTCCCAGAATGATGCATACAGAGGATCATACAGGGGAATAGGTATCGTAGGTGGTACTCGCTGCTCTAGAGCCATAGGGGATACTAGTCCTGACCCTTATACTCCTACAAAATCTCTTCACTCTGCTGTATGATCAGGCGATATATCATCTCCAGGCTCTATCTGTTTTAGAAAAAATTTTGAAATTTAGCTTTTTAAATCCACACATAAGCGTCCCATTTACTGGCACAGTCTGCAAAGAATTTAATCCCTGCTCTGATACCACTAAATGTGGAGCTCAAATTTAAAACATAAATATTCCCAAATTTTTTCCCCATTTGATAATAAAAGAAATAAAATAAAATAAAATCATACTATAATATAGATAAAATTTCATATATAAATATACCCCGATATCGGGCCCAAAATCATTTACACAAATCACACAAACCAGCGGAAGCAAAATCTCATATATACATATATGTACAAATCTTTACGAAACAAAAGCTGAATAAAACTCCATAGCCGGACCTCGTAAATAATCCTGATATGCCTTTGATCAACATATCGCCAGTCCAAAACCAACTATCTACGATCTCCACCACAATTCAACATTCAAACATGTGAGTATTCACAAATACTCAGTAAGTGGTAATCACAATATTGAATAATTGAAGTGCAGGGGAACAATCGTGTTACCTGGGTTTGTGTTTATTGAACACAGGTCGTGTTTAATTTGGCACGACGTGTCAACTGGGAAAGTTGTTGAGCACGACCTCGTACTGTTCCCCTGCACTTCAGTTATTTAATATTCTGATTTCCACTTACTGAGTATTTGTGAATACTCACCCGTTTGAATGTTGAATTTTAGTGTAGATCGTAAATAGCTGCTTTTGGACCTGTAGGCTATTGATCATAGGCATATCGGGATTATTTACAAGGTCCAGCTCCAGTGTTTGTGTAGCTTTTGTTTTGTATAGAGATGTACATATATGTACATACGTATTTTGCTTCCGCTGATGTGTGAATGATTTGTATAAATTATTTTGGGCCTAAGTTTGGGGTATATTTATATATGAGATTTTATTATATTTGAGCTTGAGTTATTTTATTTCTTTTATTTTTCAAATGGGGCAAAAATTTGGGGATATTTGTTCTTTAAATTTGAGCTCTACAATTTCGTTTTCCCTTCTCAAGGCAATCACCTTGACATCTCCTCTCGGATTTGCAGTAGGATGGGATGGCAATTTACCTCTGTTCTTTATTTGATTCACTACGGAAGTAAGCTTGGTTACCTAATCTTACAAGCCTTTTATCTCATCCTTCATCTATTGTTAGAATTGTTGATTGGCTTGTTTGATATCTTGAGTTGTATTCACTAAGATTTTTACCAAGTCTTCTAAAGAGGAATTGTTATTTCTCGACTGTGCCTTTTATAGTTCTGATCTCTATGCTAGAAATTCTCCCGTTGTTGTCCATTTCTAAACCTTAGATTAGGATTGTGCGCCCAAACTTTGTTGTATGTATTGGAGAATGGAACAAACCTTCTTTGAGGTTGTTGCCCATTGAAATTTGGTCATTTAATTTACTTGGGCCTATCGATCATCATCTTGCAAAGTGGGGCAAGCGTCTGTCCGATGTCCTTAATCACAACAAACACCACGAACAGGTGACCCTTTATTAGCACATAAACCATTCACATATATAACCTTTTCCATCAATGTTGCAAGATTATCCAATTTACTCTCTATGCAAGAAATACCTACCTCATGAACACCACAGGTGTGATTTTCATTCTTACCGCTGAATTGTTGAGAGTTAGCGGCCATGACAGATATCAGTTTTGTGAACCTCATTTTTAAATTCCAATTTTCCTCATAAACATGATAATATAAAGATATGATATGAAATCAAATCTAAAAACAGAGGAGAGAGAGATAATAAAAGATATATACACGCTCATTTCATAAATCTCGGTCCAAATCCGTTTTCATTCTTAAAACAAACAAAAGCGGAAGCAAAATAAGTTTGAAACATTCAAACTGAAAACCTGCGTGTATATACAAATGTACAACATATATACAAATCCAAAATCTCAAAAATGAAAACTGGAGCTCGACCTCTGACGTAAGCTCGGAGAACATTGATCAGCTCTGGGGTCTAGTACATCAGCTACCTAGGATCTGCACAATCAATTAAAATAATAACGGAGTGAGTATAAATAATACTCAGTAAGTATTCTTAGCTTTTAACTTAAATGAAGTGCAGGGGAAGCATAAATTAGCACGAGGACGTGCCTATCTATCTTGTCCCTAGGCATCCTCAAATGCTAGACAAATAGTTTCAAGAAGATATCAAATAGCATACAGCGTATCAACCACACAGGTTTATAACTCAATTCAGCACAACATTACAATAATCTAGCACACAGCCTCAATACGATCACACATATCACAACAACTTTCAATTAATATCGCACACAGCAAATACAAACCACACAGGTTCAACCATATCAATCCTCAATCATACATATATGATTGTAATTTATGAAATTAAATGCTAATGTAATTCACACAGAATGCCCTGGGTTTTGTCCACCATCGCACACAACGGTTGAATTTTCCTCTATCGCACAAAGTAGCGGTATGGCATATAGCCTGAGAGCACAGCTCTGAGCAAAGCTCGTAAATACGGACCATAACACACAGTAGTCTAGGATAAGCATAACACAGAGTAATCCTTTATCCACACAGGAATCATAGTTCTTGCCACAAAGGCTCATGTCACACAGATATGTAAATGTATGAATGTAAATAATATGAATATCATTCACATTCGCACACAGCATCTGAATGACATTCATTCTGCACACAGCACAACATATAACACATTATTCATCTTAGCTCACACAGAGCAAATCAAACAATACCACATATGTATAACTATCCATTTCGATCAAACATAGATCAAACCAAAACATTCACTATGGTTCAATTAAGAACCTAACAACTCAACATAGCATTATAGGCCAACTACCTTTATTTTTGCTTAATCAACGTAATTCCAATAATTTACGAATCATTTAGTAAGCGTAAGAACACTTACCTCGAAATACGTGCAAAACTCGACGAAAGCACTACTCCTCAAATTAGTCCACTCGTCGTACAGATCCTCCTGTATGTAATTCAATAAAAAATGGTATTACTTAACCAATTTATCATTGATTCTACCTTTAGAATCATCAAAATCCTATTATCAACCAATTGTCAACATTTTAGTAAGCTTCCTCCAAATCCAATTCTTCCTAAGGCAACCAATTGATGTTTTCTATCATCTAATCAATTATTAATCATCAACCAAACTTGTTACAACCATCCATCTTTCCAAAACAGTAAGAATTCACAAGTTTTACACAAATTCGAATTTCTATTATCAAGCTCAAATCTTGTGTTTTATGGTTTCTGATTGATAGATTAATGATCTACAGCTAAAACCCATCAAAACCATACCAAACACGTCCATTTTTCACATCAATTTCAGATCAAACTCAGTAATTCTTCTTTAAAAACCTAAAATGGAGAATATTACCTTTAGAGCATGATTTGTGGAAAATCAGCATTAATTCTTGTGTTGGTTAGATGATTTAATGTTTAGATGACCTTAGGAAAGTATCTGGAGGTTGAGAGAACTGTTGGGAATGTTTGGAGGTGATTTTGAGTTAAAATGAAGTGTTTCTCACCCTTTTTAAAAGGTGTCCTGCAGTCTGTTAATGTACGTTATTTTTAAAATAACGTGGTTAATCTAGAAATACATTCTAGAAAAATTCAGATTAAATAACGTACTTTATACCTAGATTAACGTACGTTAATCTGGGTCTGCCAGCTTCATTGTTCAAATTTTCAATATGTTTCGATCGAATTCGATTCCATTTTGACATATTTTCCTTATATATCAATCCTAACATATTTGAGGGTGTTACAAGTTCCCTGGCTTCCTGTGGAGTTTTGTTCAAGAGTGTCCATTAGAGGCGGCATCAATCATGCTACTCTCTATAGTCAGTAATCTCTCGTGAAAGTACTGAATCAGTAACTGCTCCAAACTCCGCATTGAGGGCAGGTAGCACATAATCTCTTGAAACACTCCCAGTAATCATATAATGTTTTCGAATCTTTTTGACAGATATTGCAAATCTCCCTTCTTAATGCTGCCATGCGAGAAGCTATAAAGAACCTGTCCAAAAAGAAAAGAGCCAGTTTAGTCCAGATAGTAATAGTGTCAGATGGAAAATAATAAAGCCATTCCTTAGCACTAAGGAAAATGGGAAAGCACAGTGTTTTCTTTCATCTTCAAAAACTCTGTGAGGCATGAAACTGGAGCAAATAATGCGGAACACCTTGAGAAGCTTATTGGGATCCTCGTTTTCCACACCATAGAACTTAGGAATAAGTTGTATCAGTCTAGATTTTAGCTCAAATGATCATCCAATGGTTGATAAGTGATGCAAAGTGGCTACTGTGTGATTGGTGTGGTTATGAGTTCACACAGAGTACGTGCTTGATCCATGACCAGTTGAATGGCATTCTTGTCAGCCATTACTTCAGTGTCTTAGTCAGATGAAGTGTTCGGTGGTGTGTTTGTTCGCAGTTGGTTTTGTGTTTTGCGTTGTTTGGCCTCCTTTTGTAGTCACTTGGCGGTCTTCTCATTCTCGGGGATCAAACTTGAGATCACCTTTTAGAACAAGAAGAGCGTATAAAATAGGAAAAATAAAAATAAATTAAAAGACAATCAAAAAAATTTGTCACCAATGCCCGACAACGGCGCCAAAATTTGATGGGTGTCGAATCCACCAAACAATTTCCTATTCCCTAAAATTTGTAGATAATGGCAAGTAGGGTCAAGTCCACTGTGATCGGTTCAGTTCTATTTAATTTTTAGAAACGCAACGGCAAAGCTCAAGTGGAATAAATCAATAACGATAAGAAAATGTTGTAATTAAAACGAGAGCAAGATTGACAAAATAACAATATTAATGAAAGCCTATCTTCGGCGATTATCCATCTTATCTGGTATTTCAATCATAGATCACAAATAATAAATTAATACATTATTTCAGACAAGTTATAATTGTCGATAAATGCCAAATAATCAGTCTTTACTTAATTGGTCGATAATTCAGAGATACCCCTGCAAACTATTTCTCTAATCAATTTCATTAAGAATTATAAAGACCTTGTCCAAACAAATAAATCTGGACACCTGCAATTCATTCAAGTAAGATTATGTCAATCCATTAATGGCACACCATTAATTTGTCACCAATGTTAAACACGCACTAAAACTACTATGCGTTAACTGACAGACTAACACTATACTATTAATTCAACTAGCCATATTAAACTAGCAACACAGAATCAAACACAGGAAAGAGATAAATGCAATAATAATATTCATAAAAATAGGTTTAGAATCTGATGAAAAGTACCAGAGTAAGACTTCAAACTACCAAAAGTAGAAATAGAATCTAGCCGCTCATGGCGATAAACATTCTAACAAAATAATAATAAACCGTTGAATTGTTCAAGATGAAGAGTAAAACTCTGTTCTTGAAGACTCCTCAGAGAAAAACTCTTCTAAACTATCTCTAAAACTAACTAACTATGAAAAACTAAATCCCCCTTTAATTCTATTCACGCGAGACAGCAGGTGATGTATGGTGGAATCATGAGTACATATGGTGTGCACAACCTCATACTTTGTGTTCGCGCACGTTGTTAAAGAAGGAACTACGATTGGTAGTAGCGACCATGCGTAGTTTCAGACTACAACACGTCAACTCCTGTTTTTTGGCAACATAAGCTTCCCAATCCTCCTTCAATTCTTCTAAGTGTCCAATCTTCAAGTTAAAGGACCAAAATAGCATTTACGGGCACCTGAGACACGGAATAGATGATGCAAGTAATTCGAACAATAAAGTATGAAATGCAACTTAACACTAGGTCATCGTAGATATCATTCTCATACCCATCCATATTGTTGGGTTTTCCTACGAGTTTAGACTCAACGACAGTGGAATAAAACATCAAAAACACATCGAAACAGCCAAGATCAACATAAATCAACCTAACACATGCTAGCTACAATCGATTTGCAAGATTTAAACATAAAGATCAAAACTTGATAAGAAAAATCTCACCTTTGGTTGTCTCCTTCAAAACTGTAGCCTATATGATCAAGAACAGTATCTACCACTTCAGAATACACTGAAGTGACCTTCATGACACCAAGAAAGAACCCCAGACGTGGTTCCTCTACAGCAATAACACACCAATTAGCGAAAACAGTGTACTAGCACAGGAAAGATTACGTACCACCTTTCTTTGGTCAATTCGGATGAGTTTCTGGTGAAACTGAAGGCACCACGTTGATTATACTATATAATCAGCCCCTAAATCTCACGCCTCTCACTAGAGAAAAACCAAAATCACACTCTTGAATTTTAGAGGAAGCTCACGGCATGGATGGTGTTTGCAATGGACGGCTTGCACACTTAACTCTAGGGTTTTCTCTCTCTTCATCTCTTTTTAAAGACAAGAGTTTTG
>CANYCX010787365.1:0-26334 GCA_948193385.1 Breynia disticha f. nivosa
TGTTATATGATTGGTTAATGCATAAAATGCAAACCAAGGGAATTAAATGGATATATTCAAATGTTAAGGGTGACCTTATGTTTATGTACAATGGGTGAATATAAGATTGTAAATTAAATCCTCTATGATCATGATTAAGAAAGATATGGTATACATTGAGTGTGATTACCACTCTGAGAGATTGATGCCATATTGGTATGATCATATGTCAAGTTATTATTATTTATGTTCATAAAACTGATGTGTGGTTAAGTTAATGATTTCATGCTTGAAACTTGGTTGAAAATCGCCTGTAAAGTGTGATGTTTGATTTGGTGAGTCTTAAATTGAATAGAATAGATAATGGGAGTCTTGAATTCTTATAATTTAATGAATAATACATATGTATAGTGGTTTGGCATTCATAAGGCGTACAAGTTGTGAAACATGCACATTGACAATTACGTACAAAATAATCAAATATATGGGGAAATGAAACATAAATGCTGAAATGGGGGAGTAAGACCTTGGCTGAGTGTTGCCAACATAGATTTGGTATTTCCAGTGGGCATCCAGAAATGAAAAGGGTAAGACCTTGACTGGGAATTATGGATATTTTTCCTTATAGTCATATTGTTTAATGTGGCGAGTTTGTGTTAGGTGAAGATATGATTAAGATTTAGGGTTTGTTCAATGAAATATTGATGGGCATTAGAATATGAAGAAAATTTTGATGGGTTTTGGTGTTTACAAATGTAAATGAAAGGAGTTTAAAAGTGTTATCTATTAAAAAAATATATTTGGTGATAATGATAAGACATATGTGATCGAGTCATGCTGTAACGGGGTGAAGTCATGCTCGGGTGTTGCTGAGATGCAATCAAGTCACGTCTAGACAAATCAAGTCATTTAAAGGCGCTGTAATGGAGTTAAGTCACATTGAGGCGCAACCGAGTCAAGCCTAGACGAGGACAAATCACGTCGAGACGGAGTCGAGTCACGCTGAAATGCGGTCAAGTTATGCCGAGGCAATGTCGAGTCACACTGAGATGGGTCGAGTAACGACGAGTTGTACTGCTCTGATCATGCTTGATTCACATCGAGAAGCGATCGTGTCACGTTCGGATCACACTGAGACGAGGTCGAGTCATGTGGAGATGTAGACGAGTTACTTTGAGAAGGGGTTGAGCCATGCCGAGAGGCGGTCGACATGCAACCAAGTCACATCAAGATATGGTTGAATTATGCACAGATAGAGTTGAGTCATATGAGACAAGGTCGAGTCACGGGAGACAAGGTTGAGTCACGTGAAGTTATTATTGAGTCAGGTCGTGTCACACTCAGATCCCGCCGAGGCACGATCGAGTCAAGTCGAGGCATGGTTAAGTCATGCCAAGACAAGGTCGAGTCACGTAGAGATGTGTCGAGTCACGCTCAGGAGAGATCAAGCCACATTAAGGCGCGGTCTAGTCACGCTCAGATCACGTCGATACACGGTTGATTCATATTTGGAGCTCCCGAACACAGATCCATCCACACTTGTATCATGCTGAGAGGTGCCCTAGTCAAGCTCATATCATAAAAAGAGGCAATTGAGTCATGCTAAGTCGAGGTCAGGTTACACCAAGACGGGGTTGAGTTACGCCGAGACGAGGTTGAGTGACAATGAGATGTGGCCCGTCATGCTGAGTGGGCTTGAGTCATGCCAGGAGGGAGTTGAGTCACGTAGAGATGTTGCCGAGTCTCACCGATTCGAGTTTGATTTACCCTCAGGTCATGCCAAAATGCGGTCAATTCATGCTGAGATAGCGTCAGATAACCCTGAGATGGATCTAATCACACCGTGAAGTAGTTGAGCAATCTCGGGACAGGGGCGATCATGCTGAAACACGGACCAGTAATTCAGAGATGAAGTCGAGTAATGTTGAGACGCATTCGAGTCACACCGTGACGGGGCTGAATATTGGGTGGAGTCACGCTCGGATCATAACGAGACGAAATCGAGTCATGATAGGATCATGTCTAGACGTGTATGATCGAAGCTCAGTTCACATCGAAACACAATCTCTTTAAGCTCGGATCATGCCAAACGGGGTCGAGCCATGTTAAGACACATTTAAGTCACACTAAGAGAGGGGCGAGATCTGCTCGAATCACAGCGAGACAGGGTCAACTCATGCCGAAATAAGATCGAGTTAAGCGAGATAGGGCCGAGTCACGCTACGCTGGGACAAGGTCAAACCACGTTGGGATGAGGTTGAGTCATGCTGAGATGCGATCGAGTTATGCTCGAATCATGCCAAATTGCATTCGAGACATGTCGGTTCAAACCAAAAAACAATCGAATCATGATTCCATCACATCAAGATGTTATTAAGTCACCCTCGAATCCCTTGGAGATGCGATTGAGTCACACTCAGATAACACTGATGCAAGGTCAAGTCATTCCAAGACAAGTCATGTTGAGACTAGGTTGAGTCACACCAAAAGGCGGTCGAGTCATGCTGAGACAGTCAAGATATGCACGGGCTGCACCGAGATGCGATCGAGTCATGGTCGGATCATGTTGGGATGGAGTCACGCCGAGAAAGGGTTGACTCATGGGGAGACGTAGTCGAGTCATACTGAGACGTAATGCAGTCGAGTTGAGATGAGGCTTAGTCAAGTTGAGACGTGGTGGGTCATATCGGGACACAGTCGAGTCACCCTCAAATCAAGCCAAGACTTTGTCGAGACGCATTAGGATCTCACCGAGAAGTGGTGGAGTCACGTTAAAATATCATCATAACAAGGTCCAGTGACAGAAAGGGTCGAGTCACTACGAGATAGGGTTGTGTCACGCTGGGACCGGGTCGAGATGCGGTCGAGACCCGTGAAAACATGTTTAAATTATGTTAAGATAAGGTCGATTCACGCCGAAAAGGGGACAAGTAACACCGACATGCATTTGTGTTGTGTCGTGACATGGTGGAGTCACATCGAGACACGACTAAGTAATACTCGAACTAATTCAAAACGCTGTCAATTCACGTCAAGAGGCAATCGAGTCACAACAAGAAGAGGTCGAGTCACACCGAGACGGGTGAAGTCACACTGAGATGCTGTCGAGTAACTTTGAGACAGATTAAGTCACATTCAAATCACACCGATACGAGGTTGAATCATATTTGGAGCACACTGAGACTCGGTCTAGCCACACACGTATCACGTGGAGACATGGTCTAGTCAAGCTCGAATAACAAAGAAAGGCAGTCGAGTCACACTGAGTCGGGGTCAGGTTACGCCATGATAGGCACGAGTCTTGCCGTGATGTGGTTTAGTGACATCGAGACGTGGTTACCATGCCAAGAAGTCGTCTAGTCATGCCGAGAGAGAGTTGATTCATTTAGAGATGATGTCGAATCACACTAAGATGAGGTTGAGTTACACTCAGATCACACTAAGATATGGTCAAATCACACCGAGACGGTGTCAATACATGAACTAATCACTTCATGAGGCTTTTGATTTATCCAAAGACAAATGGTGTCATTCTCGAATCATAACAAGACACGATCGAGTCACAATAAGATCACCCGAGATGTGAACGAGGGAAGCTCAGTTAACGTTCAGACATGATTGAGTCCCGCTTGGATCAAGCCGAGACGGGTTCGAGTCATTCGAGACACATTTAAGTCACGTTGAGATCCATTCGGATCACATTAAGATGGATTGAGTCACACTGGAACAGGGTATCCACACTGGGATGGTGTCGAGACACGAATAGATGCGGTCGAGTCATTGTAACGTCCTAAAAATTCCACGATAATATTACGAGAATTCGGTGGAAAAATGCTAGAGTTTTGGCTAGGAACGGCCAGGGAACAGCCAACTAGGGTGTTTCCCATTGATGTTTGGCTTCCCAGACAGGTGAAACGGCCACAGGGAACGGTCATAGGCCGTTTACAATGGCTGTTCGACCTGTTTGAATGTTGAATTAAAACACGTGTTTTACTTTGTAAAGAGAGTGATAACATTTTACCCGAGAACCAAACCTCCCCAACTCTTTTCCCTCAAAACCTAGCACAAAAACCTTTCCACACCCTACCAAACCTCAAACCTTGCTCCCAACACGTAGAGACTCGTGCATTTCTTTCGAAAACATCAACCACACGAGCTCTAGGATTTTGGACCGGTTTTCAACGAGTTAGGTCCAATTTTTAAGGAAAAAATGTATCCAATTTGAGTGAGTTTCTATGGGGTTTTGTTGGGTTTTATGTGAATCAAAATGGTAGGTGTATTTGGCTTGCATTGTGAGATTTAAGAGTGATTGAGAATTATAGGGTTCTTACGAAGTGTGGGAAATGAAGATAGTGAATGGAAATGTGGTAGGTAGGGTGATTAATGAGGTTAATGTGGGATGTAATGTATGTAGGTATCGAGTTTTGGAGTCCAAACAAGAGAGCGGGCAAGGAACTTGTTCTTGGAGCCCTAGGTAAGTGTGTTCAACACTTACAAATCGTAATGTTAGCCTTGTTTGAATAAGATTATGTTTGAGAATGTTTGGTTTGTGTGTATGTTGATGGATTGTGTTTTCGAGTAAGAAAGAATACTTAGGCTTGCTTGGAAATTGTGTTATGAAAATTATATGAAACGTAATGGTTGATGTGCTATGTATTTATTGCTTGTTTTGTGTCATACAAAATGGTGATTGTGCGATTGTTGAAAGTGAATGGAAATTATGTATAGTATGATGGTGAGTATTATTGTTGATGAGATATGAAAATGTTGCATTCATATACATATGATATGTGCACATGTTATTAACATCTTCGTATGTTAAATGTAGAGATTTGCCAATCGAGCGAAAGCTCATGATTCATGTAGGGATTTGACAAAAAATCGAGCAAAAGCTCAAATATGGGGATTTGCCAACTCGAGCGAGAGCTCAACTATTTATGTAGGGATTTACCAGTCTTGAGAGTGGACTCTCTCCTGCGCGCGTAATAAGACCTCGGGGCATGCATTTAGTGTGAAGTGCATTGACATTTCATGCTTTGTGCATTTATATGGACTTTGGATTGGTTTGGATATGAATATGGATGTGTATGTTCAATGCGATTGAATTTGTGCTCGTTCGATTAAACTTGCGGAACTGGCTTATGAGTTGGTTGCTTGCAAGTGTGTTAGATGTGAGTTAATGGAAATGGCACGTTTTTTATGAGTTAAAGTGTGTATTTGCTTGGGAACCTAAAGGTGTGCTCAATGTTTGAAAGGATTTGTATTGAAATGCAAACTGTTCTGTCTCTACAGGTGCGAACGGCCAGGCTGGCCGTTTTCCATGGCCGTTCTGTTATTATTAAAGGACAGAGGTTAGAACGGCCAGGTGAAACAACCACTTTGGCCATTCCCCTTGGCTGTTTCCCACTGTTCTGGCTACTGAAAAATGATGGCTGTGAATGTTTAATCTAGTATGATTGTTCTATTGACTTCTAGGTTTAGCAAATATATATATTTGTGCGAAGGTTAGGCCGTGGAGGCCGAAGGTTCCCCTATGTATTCAGCATAATAACCATAAGGGTCGCTTACTGAGTATTCTTTATACTTACCTTCTATTTTGCTATGCATATGTGTGCAGAGCGACAGTGGCGTGGTGTAGGATTTTCCTTTTTTGGCCGGAGCGCGTACGTGTGATACTTGCAACAGGTCGGCTCTTAGTGGATTTTTGGATACACCATACTTTTGCATTTTGTATAGACTATAGCCATATACATGATAGTATAGGCTTGGCACTTGCATTGTTTTAAACCGAAAACCATTAACTTCTGTATATTTCAATTGATTCGTATTTTGGGCCGATTTAAATGAGATGCATGTATGCCATTCTTTCTACATATTTATATATTTATATCCTCTCATTTTCAATGGTGTTGTTATTTGAAAAGAAAAAAAATGGGTGCGAAAATCGAGGTTTAACGAAAAATGAACTTTGCAAAAATGGGGTTCACAGTCATACTCAGAACATGTAAATTACATTCGAGAGATGCCCGGCTCAAATAGAAAAGCATTCAAAAAATGATCAAATCACGCCAAGACGCAGTCAACTCACGCTCAAATCCCGTGGAGACACGATCGATTTATGATCAGATAATGTAGATACAAGGTCGAGTAATGTCGAGACGGGGTCCAATCACACTGAGATAGAGTCCAGTCACAGGAAGATGTGGTCGAATCAAGTCGAGACACAATCTAATTATGCTTGGATTGCGCTGAGATGAGATTGAGTCATGCTTGGATCACGCCGAGATATGGTCAAGTCCAGTAGACACAAGTCGAGTTAGGCCGAAATGCTGTGCAGTCGTGTTGAGATAGGGATGAGTCACGTGGAGACGTGATCAAGTCATGTTGAGACTCGGTGTGGTCACACCGAGATGGGTCGATTCGTATCATGCCAAGACACTGTCGAGTCACGCTCAGATCTCACTGAGAAGCAGTTGAATCATGTTTAGATCTCTTCATGATGAGGTTGAGTCACTCTAAGAAATGATCGAGTTATGCAGACACACGGAAGAAAACATCCTATTGTACTATCGTTATATCTCTAATTATTATCAAGTAACTCTGTTTAATTCCTTATTTATGTATTCCTAGAACCACATTATACATAAGCTTTTTAATCATATTTCGCATTTGATTATTCTATTAATATCTATTAGTTAATTTATAGTGCCTATGTTTCTTTTACGCCTATTACATTTAAAATTATTTAATTTATACAACGAGGCAAATTTATTATAAGTCATACAAATTATAAAACACACATTAATTGTTATATAAAAGAAGTTAACACATTATCTCTACATGTGTCACACATATGTACAATGCAAAAATGTGTGAGAGAGGGCTGCTTTGGTGATAGTTGACCGACCTATACACGTGTGGAAATCTATAGGTATTCCATGTCCAAAAAGCTGAGATGCTTATCCTAAGCTAACTGAGATAATCTGTCTGGTGCTCAGTATCTCTTTCGCATGCACCAACTCTGGACCCTTATTTAAAGCTCAACTCACTATGGTTTGCTTTCCAATCTCTTCTTGTTTCTTTGCTAGGAATGTTATGAGAAAGTTTTTGAAGTTATTTGAGGTTTCATAATATAACGTCTTAAAATTTTGATAAATTTAACGTATTTTAATTAAATATATGGAAATGTCTATAAATTTTTTGCGAATTATTTTAAATAATAATTCAGTGGAAGGGATGAGAGTTAGTGGAAAATAAAAATCAGAGGCTGTTGAGTCAACCGGGAAAGAGAAACACGAAGGAACGATGAATCAATAGTAACTGGGGAAACTGCCCAAAATCGAACCTTATATATATACTATGTTCCTCTCTCTCTCTACCATCACCATATACGTACTCTCTCTTCTCTATTATCTTTTCAAAGCCGAAAAACCCTAGCTAATTGTTTTCCTCATGAAAACCTTACCATTTTGGAGTTGTGGAATCGATCGAGGATCAAAATTCAGTAAGAATTTTTCACGTGAATTGTGAATCCCTTTTTGAACTTAAACCCTAGTTTCTGGCCTTAAATTTCTTTCGTTTAAGCTCCAATTTGAGCAAATAATGGCTCGTTGGAAAGCTTAACATGTGTACTATCTGTTGGTAACTCGTTTTAGTGTTTAAATGTGTTTTAGATGGCTGAAATTGAAGTTTGAAAGTCACCTATGAATAGTGACGAATTTGGGTTTCCTAACCCGAGATTCATTTCTGAGTTTTGTTGTTTAGGTAAGAATCTTTGGGCGCTATTGAGGTTGTTTTGATCATCAATTTGATTGGGTGTTAATTGATGAGAGAGGTTGTAATAAGGGTAGGAAAATGTGTAGGGTTTTGGAAGTAAGATTATAGGAAATTGGGTTTAATGATGGTGTTGGATGGTAGAAATCATAAAAACGTACCTTAATAAATCTATAAGGAACATTAATGATGGTAGGTGGAAAGAGGGGAAAGGAATTGGGTAGTTGAAAAACATTAATGGGAGAAAGAGGAAAGATAGTGAAAAGGGATTATTTAAGTGTATAGGCATATAGCCATCATTAATTTTTCCTCTTTACACAGCGACATGCATGTATGATTAATGTGATTCATAATTTGTCTAATAGGAGGTCAAAATCACGGTGAGGGAGTTTCCCAGGTGGAGCGTTAGGTGTTGCTTGCCAGGTAAGCAACATGAATGCAACATTCCTTGTTTGCGTGTTTTTGGGTTATGATATGCCTGGATTGTTTGTATACAGTGTGATGCATGTGTAAGTTGTTTGTATGTGATTATTGAAGGGGATACATGATGTTCTGTTAATGTACATGGATTGTGAGATCGATTGCGCCTAACGTGTGATGGTTAGGTATAAAGTTGTATGTTTTGTATGGGTTGGATATGAATGTTATGTTTTGGAGTGTCTTATATGACATAATGAGTATGCTCACATGTTGTTGGTTATGCTGATAATTTGGTAAATTCATGTTGGATATGATAGTGATGCATGATTGGTCATATGAGTATTGCCATGACATTCATGCATGTTGGAGTGGTTATGGCTCTTAGGAGCGTAAATTGAGGTAGAATATAAAACATACTTTGCTGCGGTACAATGGAAGTCTCGGTTCACTTTTTAGTGTTCGAGTGTGCTAGGCCAAGTAAGGGCATTATTCATGCCAAGTAAGGGCATAAAAATATATGGTCAATAGTAATTATAACCACATACTCTCGGCCAACGAGGCCTGTTTGTAAATGTCAAAAGAAATGGCCAATTAAGGGTGTAATTTGAAAACCAGAGTCTAAGGTCATGAGGGTTGCACTGAAATGCATTAGAGGTTGTCATTCATAATCATAAATCGTATTTGGTGGAATTGTCTGAATGTATGCCTAGATGATGGGTTTGATTGTGTGTGAAATAAGAAATGTATGCCATGTTTGAATGTTGGATAACAAGCTTATTGTGTTGGTGAATATGCATGGATGTGTGTGTATGTGAATATTTGCTATATTCATACATAATTTGTGATCAAACGTATTGGAAATTGCTTGATGGTTCCATGAGTTGGTGGTAGATATTTGATTAAATGATCATGGACTATTTGTGTGAAATCTTGATGTGGAATTGAATTATTTATGTTGGTTGAGGATTGAATTGGAAGGTTAAAAGATGTTAGGGGGAATTGAAATGTGTATGTTAGGTTTTGTTGAATGTTTCTCGCAGGAGACCAGAGATCCAAATGTGGTGACAGCTAAGTACGCGCAGTCGCTGTAACCACGCGTAGTTTAGCTACGATCGCGCGTCTATTGGTACCTGGACTACACGTTGTGGCAGCGACACTGTGTACTTGACCACCACTACGCGTAGTTCAGAATGATCACGTGTGGATCAATGATTTCTGATTTTTGGTAATTGCTTATATGTTGTTATGGTTTGAAAGGGGTTTCCATTTGAGTGTTAAATTGCAGATGGGTTGTCTGACATTGTGAAATTAATTGTGATGTTGTGTTTGTTATTACGAATTATTGAATAATATGTGGAATGTTATCCATTTGGTAAGTGTTGCCTACAGAGTCTTGCAACTCACTGTGTTTTATGCCTGCCGTGTGGGCAGGGACTTGAGGGGGATTCATTTTGATATGAGAAGGGTACATACTGCTTGCTTCTGACTCCGACTTCAGAGATTGAAGAACCAAGGTGGCTGTGCACGGTGCTTAGCTATGTTTTGAGATAGGGAATATTTTCTTGGGTATGGTTATAATTGAACTGGAAATCAAATCGATTCCTTGTCTTTTATAACCATAAACATTTTGTACCTTGGTTGGATTTTGTAAATCATCCTTCTTAAACATTGTAAAGATACATTTCTATTAGTGAATGTATTTATATTTCCTTTTAAATTTGTGTTTATTTCCTTTTTATTTTCAAACAATATGACGTTCGAATTCAATTATCATCTTGGAAGAAATAAAATAACATAAGATGATAGTTGAATTCGGGTGTCACACATAAAGGCTGAATTCATTGAAAATATCTAGTTTGATGATCTTTATAAAGGATATTTCCTTTTGCTTTTATCATTTTGCCCTTTCTCTTCTTTCAAATTAGTACTTAAAATTTTATGTAATTATTTTTAGCCTTTATCTTCATTTTTCTTTTGTTTTTAATACCATTAAATGTCATCTTAACAATCACACAATTTCATAATGCAACTATATGCAAAAATCTATATTTTCGATATTTTTATTAAGTTTCTTTTATCACTTTTATTCTCTTTTGTTCTTTGCATTGTAATTCTTTCACTATGAATTCTATAATTAAAAATTTTTATTTAACTCTTATGTAGATTTTTCTATTTGATTCATTAAATTATTTAATGAATGAACAATCAAATATGATCTAATGATATGCGTGTTTATATAATGAATGCTAATTTTCGGTTTTATGGTCTTTAGGTTTGAGATTTGAGAAATCTCCCCTACTTAAGGAATTTTGTTTTGAAAATTCTTCTCTTTAATCTATTGCATATACTATGCTCTACTCTCAGTTTACTTTTCTCTAAGAATAGAAATTCTTTTATTTGTTACTTTAAGAATTTATCTCAAAAATTCTTTCATTCTCTATTACTCTAATTAGTACTCTATATGCAGTTATCTACTTTAAACCACTCCATAATAAGGTTATGGATTTTGGTTTACCAGTGTATAACTCTGGATAACTCTCTTTCATTCTCTTCTCTGTCTCCTATGTAGCTTCCTCTATTTTGTGGTTTCTCCAGATTACTTTAACCATCAAAATTTATCTGTTTCGTAGCTTCTTCACTTTTCAGTCGATAATCTATATCGACTTCTCTATGTAACTCAAATTTTCCACAATCAGGACATTTGAATCTCGAATCACGTGTGTTGAATTTGATTATCATCTTGGAAGAAATGAAATAACATATGATGATAGTTGAATTCGGGCGTCACATTTTGTGGTATTAGAGCCTAGGTTATTAAAAACCTCAGTTCTTGATGTAATCGGTTTTAAGAATATATTATTTGGATTTCTAAAATGAGTTTTCATGGCATGCATGCAAGATTTTTGGATTGTTCGTAGACTATTCATATTTCTAAATGGGAGTCTTTTGCCTCAGCTTTATGATTTAGAATGGAGGAGGGATAAGGAGATCGTCTACAGGCAGCCGCTGATTCTTTTGAGTCGGTGCAGGGGAATGTCAATGTCCCCAACGCAAGTGAAGAAACACCTACCAACCCTCAGGTACAAACTCAGCCCCAGGCTGTCCAACAACTTCTAGACCTGATAGGGGCAACCGTAAGAGAACAGTTACCTTGAGCCCAGAGGATGGAGATTGATAGGAATTATGAGCAGATTCAGAAGTTGGGAGGAAATCCTTTCTCAAGCACCACAAATCCCTCTGTTGCTGAGGACAGGCTAAGAGACACGGAAAGAGTTCTCCGGGGGATGAATTGCACCTATGTGCAAAAAGTACAATAATCGTTGTTCGAAGGAGAAGCAATTAATTGGTGGGATACAGTACCTGGAAGCACAAATGAACCACTCACCATGACCAGGGACAAATTCTAGAGGGCCTTTGCTGAAATGTACACTTCACCAATGTATGAGAGAGAGAATTGTTACTATAAGCCCTAGCCCAATCCATTGTTTGTAACTTTTACTATTTGATTAATAAAATTATGAGGCATTATTTTATCATATCATGTATTCACCTGTGGTATATGTTAGATAAAATATCCAAGAATGTTAATTAAGCACTTGAGGTATCAAGGTTGAGGACCTTAATAGTAGAACCTGGAAGTTTTAAGATTAACATTCTAAATGTCCCTAGTCACTTATTTCTATAGGAATAGAAATGAATTAAGACTAGTATGTACTTTGTAGATGATCATGTTCTACGAGTCATAGATATTCGGGATATCTAGCAAAGTGCATAGGTATAATGTAAAGCATTATACTTGGAGAGCGATCACTATTTGCAATGTCAAATATTATCCTTTGATTGGATATCACTATGTCTCTTGTTGTAATTTTTAGTGTGCTTTGACATACGCCTAACGTGGCCGTAAAAGGTTGACAAGTATGGGTATGATTGGGTATGCTACGAATCATAAGTAAGAGCAGGAGTGAAGTGAAGGGATTGACCCTCTCTATGAGAGATGATATCACTGGACGCTTGATAGATAAGATTGGAAAGAGTGTGGGCGCACCTGATTGAAATGATTAAGTCATTTATTCAAACTTAACAATTTTATCATAGAGATTAATAAAAGTGATTTAGCTTTAAGTAAGGGTGTTAGCGACATGCCTTATGCTAAATCAAGATATCGAAGGTCAAGGGATTTGTTTGAATTGTAGTAGGGTTGTTGACACTGCTCGTCAGCTATTTAATTTAGGGTGATCATAGTGTCTTATTAGAGACCGCCTATGATTTATGAGTTATTAAACTCATTGCCTTTATTAAATATTACTACAGATTGCACATGGATGATGAATACCTAAAAGGGTAAAATAAGTATTTCACCTTAGGTTAAAATCCGGCTATTGGGCCGGATTGGGCATTTAGGTCAATTTTGCTAATTGAGCCCAACATGGATGAGAAATAATATTTCATACATGATTTTTAAGACATAGATTATTTATTAAATATGATGTCTTAAGTGAAAATATGTAAGAAATAAAGAAAGAGAAAATTTAGGAGGTATGTCTTAAATTAAGACATGATTTATGTAAGATAATTAAAAGAATAAAATCTCTTAATTATCTACAAATGGTACACGGCAACGAGGGAGGATTTTAAAAGAGATTTTAAATTTGAAATGGGCTTATTTAAATCCTAAAAGATTAGGATTGGTATGTGAAATTTAAAATCATATTTCAAATTTTCAAAAAGCCTTATCAAAATCTAAAACTTTTGCCTATAAAAGGATGACAAACCTATTCACAAAAACACAACACATAGCCATCCCTCATACACTCACATTACCGTGAGCATCCTCCAAAAGATCAAGAGCATGATTTTGAAGTTTTCGCTAGTGAGTGACGTGAGATCTAGGGGTTGATTATACACATTAATCGTTGTCGTGCCCTTGGTTTCGTAGAAATCTCATCTGAAATTGACCAAGAACAGGTGAACCGTATCTTATCTTGTGCTAGTACACTGATTTGCTAATATGTGTATTATTGCTGCAGAGGAACCATGACTGGGGCTCTTTCTTGGTGTCACGAAGATCATCTTGGAGTATTCTGAGATAGTAGTCACTGTTCTTGCTCATATTGCCCACGGTTTGGAAGGAAAGAAACAAAGGTATGATTTTTCTTTCAAAGTTATGTAACCTAATTGTCAACTGATTGTATTTATCATGTTTTAAGTCGATTTCTTGTTGATCCTTGACAGTTCTTGCGTGATTTTATTGTTTTATTCCGCTGCCAATTAGTTTAATTCACGTAGGAAACCCAACAAGAATAAGACAGAGTTTCTGAAGTTGGAGTAGGGAGACCTCTCAGTAGCTGACTATGAAGTGGAATTCACCCGACTCTCCAGATACGCGCCAGAGGAGGTGGCAACAAATGAGTCAAAGCGAGATTGCTTCGAGATGGGGTTAAAGTGGGAGATCCAGTTATTATTGGTAATACAACCTGCTAGCTACTTAGCTCTGCTTGCTGCTGCTTTACGAGCAAAGAAAACTTTAGGAGAGGAGAAACCTCCAGAGGTTAAGAAAGCTAAAATGAGGGAATCTCAGGAGGGGTGAAGAGCTTCAGTTCACAGTGGTCCAGAGTGACCAAATCCAAGAAATTTGGCGGCAGAGGAGCAGGGTCTTTAGGCAGACCTTTTTCCAGACACGGTGGTTGGAGTGTGTCTACAGGAAGAAAGCGGTCAAATATCGTCTGTTTTTATTATCGGAGGACAGGGCACATGGCGAAGGATTGCTATCAGAAGCAGTGTTGGGTATAATTTGAGAAGCACTGCTGGAAACAGAGGTAAGAGAGCATAGTCTGGACGAGCTGGTACATAGTCCAGAGGTTCCCAACCTAATCAGCCACCAGCCACAGCTTGAGCAGATGCGATGGATGAGCCGATTGTGATCTATAGTACTTTTTATATTTCGGGTTATCCTATTTACAAGCTTATAGACTCTGGTACATCTTGCTCATTCATAGATTATGATCATGCATTGAAGTTTAATGTGAGGGGTATAGAGGATTTAGATTATATAATAGAAGTGTCGATGCCGTTTGGGAACTGGTTAGAGTGAGAAAGGCGGTAAAATCCTGCCCGATAGTCATAGGTGACCGTGAGTTTTGGGCAAATTCAGTGGTGATCCGTTTGGAGAATTTTGGGTATGGATTGGCTTTCAAAGCATAGGGCCATGGTTGATTGTTTTTCGACGGAGGTGTTTATTAATGTTTGGGGACGAAAGGAGGTACTGTTTGTGGGAGATATAAGGGTAGTGCCTTCCTATCTGATATCCGCCGTGTAAGCTGTGAGCTTCATAAAAGATGGATGCGGCATATTTGGCCAGTGTGGTGGATACCACAAACACCAGTATGGGGGTGTCTGATGTTCCAGTAGTACGTGAATATCCGGATGTGTTTCCAGAGGATTTTCCCGGATTACCTCATAGTAGGGAGGTTGAGTTTGAAATTGAAACCGTACCAGGGACAGCTCTGATATCAATAGCACCTTATCGAATGACACCAGTAGAATTGAAAGAACTAAAGAAGCAATTGGAGGAATTGCTTGAAAAAGGGTTATACGACCCAATATTTCTCTATAGGGAGCACCAGTTTTATTTGTGAAGAAGAAGGATGGTAGTATGAGGCAGTGTATTGACTACCGTAAGTTAAATGCAAGAGCAATTTTTAGGAGATTATGCAGAGGTTGACGGAGGCTCTAGTACTGATTTTACCGTCAGAGGATGGAGAGTACGTTGTCTACACTAATGTTTCTGGGATGGGTTTAGGTGATGTGTTGATGCAGAATGGTAAAGTAATTGCATATACCTCAAGGCAGTTGAGGCCACACGAGCTGAATTATCTGACACACGATCTAGAACTTACAATTATCATACATGGTTTAAAGACTTGGAGGCATTATCTTTACGGAGAAACCTTCAAGATCTTTACCAACCATAAAACTTTGAAGTATGTTACTACCTAAAAGGAACTGAATCTCAGGCAAAGGAGGTGGATTGAGTTGCTGATGGACTATGATTGTTCGATTGAATATCATCCCAACAAAGCTAAAGTGGTGGCCGATGCTCTGAGTAGGAAATCTCAAGTGAAAGGGGATGATATATCCTATAAGGTAGAGTCCCTATTTGCAATGAGAGAATTGCGGTTGGAGCTCCAGGTGATCGAGGAAGGGTTATTGGCCAACATATTGGTGACACCGATACTAAGAGAGAAAATAATGGAGAAGCAGATGGAGGATGAAAAGCTAAAACTTGCAAGAAAGAAAGTGGAACGGGCACGAAAAACTAACTATGTGGTTGATCGCCAGGGCATTCTTTGTTACGATAATAGGCTGTGTGTGCCAGACTTTTCTGGAGGTGAAAGAGAAAATTTTACAGGAAGCTCATTCTTCGCGATACTTAGTGCATCCGAGAAGTACTAAGATGTACCGAGATTTGAAATTATTGTATTGGTGGCCAGGCATGAAGAAAGAAATTGCAGAATTTGTAGCAAAGTGTCTGAGTTATCAGCAGATTAAGGTTGAACACTAAGCTCCAGCTGGATTGCCCAGAACATTCTGGAATCATAATGCAGTGTGGGTGATTGTGGACATATTGACTAAATCTGCACATTTTCTAGGAATCAAACAGGACGATTCTCTAGATAAGTTGGCAGAGAAATATGTGGAATAAGTGGTGAGACTACATGGAGTGCCAATTTCCATTGTTTTTGACAGAGATCCCCGATTTACTTGGCGATTCTGGGGTTGTTTACAGGAAGCTATGGGTACTAAACTGCATTTTAGCACAACATTCCATCCTTAGATCGATCGACAATCAAAAAGCACGATACAGACTCTGGAAGACATGATGAGATCCTGTATTCTAGAGTTTAGAGGTAATTGGGATGAGCATTTACCATTGATAGAGTTTGCATACAAGAACAGTTATCATTCCAGTATCAGAATGACACCATTTGAAACTCTGTATGGTAGGAAGTGTCGAAGTCCAGTATTTGGGATTTTGAAGGAATGCGATAGATTGAAGGTCCTGAATTGGTGCAGCAGACAGTGGATGAAGTGCAAGTTATTAAGAATTGTATAAAGGCTGCAAAAGATCCTCAGACGAGTTATACTAGTAGACATTGGCGGGAAATCACCTATGAGGTGGGTGAGAAAGTGTTCCTGAAAGTGTCGCCTTGGAGGGGAGTTCTAGGATTCAAAAAGAGCCGAAAGCTGAGTCTGAGATTTATTGGGCCTTATGAAATTGAGAAACGGGTCGGACCTTTAGCTTATCAGCTTAGGTTACCCGATGAAATCTCGAGATTGCACGATGTATTTCATGTTAGTATGCTGAGGCGGTATCGATCAGATCTCAGTCACGTGATTAAGGAACCAAAAGTGGAAGTAGCAGAGGATATGACCTATAAGGATGAACCGGTGGAAATCCTGGATTGGATGGTCCGTAAACAACGCAACAAGGAAATTCCAATGGTGATGGTGAAGTGGAGTTTCCACTCTCCAAAAGAGGCTACTTGGGAGGTTGAAACGGAGAAGCATCGCCGTTATCCTCATTTATTTCCTGTTCCAAGTACAATTTTAAATTTCGAGGAGGAAATTTTCTTAGGAGGTAGATCTATAACATCTTAAAATTTTGATAAATTTAACGGATTTTAACTAAATATATGGAAAATGAATATAAATTTTTTGAGAATTATTTAAATAATAATTCAGTGGATGGGATGAGAATTAGTGGAAAATGACAATCGAAGGCTGTTGAGTCAACCGGGAAAGAGAAACACGAAGGAACGGTGAATCAATAGTAATTGGGGGTAAAACCGTCCAAAACCGAACCTTATATATACTTTGTTCCTCTCTCTCTCTCCCATCACTATACACATTCTATCTCTTCTCTATTATCTCCCTAAAGCCAAAAAAACCCTAGCTAATCGTTTTCCTCATGAAAACCTTACCATTTTGGAGTTGTGGAATCGATCGAGGATCAAAATTCTGTAAGAATTTCTCACGTGAATTGTGAATCCCGTTTTTGAACTTAAACCCTCGTTTCCGGCCTTAAATTTCTTTTGTTTAAGCTCCTATTTGAGCAAATAATGGCTCGTTGGAAAGCTTAACATGTGTACTATCCGTTGGTAACTCTTTTTAGTGTTTAAATGTGCTTTATATGGCTGAAATTGAAGTTTGAAAGTCACATGTGAATACTGACGAGTTTGGGTTTCCTAACCCGAGGTTCATTTTTTAGTTTTGTTGTTTAGGTAAGAATCTTCGAGCTTTATTGAGGTTGTTTTGATCATCAATTTGATCGGGTGTTAATTGATGAGAGAGATTGTAATAAGGGTAGGAAAATGTGTAGGGTTTTGGAAGGAAGATTATAGGATATTGGGTTTAATGATGGTGTCGGATGGTAGAAATCATAACCTTAATAAATCTGTAAGGAACATTAATGATGGTTGGTGGAAAGAGGGGAAAGGAATTGGATTAAGGTAGTTGAAAAATATTAATAGCAGGAAGAGGAAAGATAGTGAAAAGGGAGTATTTAAGTGTATAGGAATATATGCATTGTTAATTTATCTTCTTTACACAGTGCCATGCATGTATGATTAATGTGATTCATAATTTGTGTAATAAAAGGTCAAAATCGCGGTAAGGGAGGTTCCCAGCCGGAGCGCTAGGCGTTGCTT
The DNA here is from genome assembly GCA_948193385.1 of Breynia disticha f. nivosa. Lineage (NCBI taxonomy): Eukaryota > Viridiplantae > Streptophyta > Magnoliopsida > Malpighiales > Phyllanthaceae > Breynia > Breynia disticha. The sequence goes on from CANYCX010787365.1 coordinate 17,883, forward strand.
GGCAGGTAAGCAACATGAATACAACATTCCATGTTTGCTTGTTTCTGGGCTATGATATGCCTGGATTGTTTCTATACAGTGTGATGTTTGTGTAAGTTGTTTGTGTGCGGTTGTTGAAGGGGATACATGATGTGTGGTTAATGTACATGGATTGTGAGATCGATTGTATACCTAACGTGATGGTTAGGTATAAAGTTGTATTTTTTGTATGGGTTGGATATGAATGTTGTGGCTTGGAGTGTCTTATATGACATAATGAGTATGTTCTCATGTTGTTGGTTATGCTGATGATTTCGTAAATTCTTGTTGGATATGCGTAATTTGAATATGATAGTGATGCATGATTGGTCATATGAGTATTGCCATGACATCCATGCATGTGGAGCTTTTAAGAAGCATAAATGAATGTAAAAGATAGCTCTTTGTGAGTAATGGATTTGAGGGAGTGGTTATGGCTCTTGGGAGCATAAATTGCGATAGTATATAAAACATACTTTACCGCGGCACAGTAGAAGTCTCGGTAACTTTTTAGTGTTCGAGCGTGCCAGGCCAAGTAAGGGCGTAAAAATCTATGGTCCATAGTAATTATAACCATATACTCCCGGCCGACATGGCCCGTTTGCAAATGTCATAAGAAATTGGCATGTAAAGGCGTAATTTGAAAACCAGAGTCTAAGATCATGAGGGTTGCACTGAAATGCATTAGAGGTTGTCATTCATAATCATAAATTGTATTTGGTGGAATCGTATGAATGTATGCCTATATGATAGGTTTGATTGTGTGTGAATGAAGAAATGTATGCCATGTTTGAATGTTGGATAACGAGCTTATTTTGTTGGTGAAATATGGCATGGATGTGTGTGTATGTGAATATTTGCTATATTCATACATAATTTATGATCAAACGTATTGGAAATTCCTTGATGATTCGATGAGTTGTTGGTAGATATTTGATTAAATCATCATGGACTATTTGTGTAAAATCTTAATGTGGAATTGAATGATTTATGTTGGTTAAGGATTAAATTGGAAGGTTAAATGATGTTAGGGAGAATTGAAATGTGTATGTTAGGTTTTGTTGAATGTTTCACGTAGGAGACTAGAGATCCAAACGTGGTGGCAACTAAGTACGCGCAGTCGCTGTGACCACGCGTACTTCAGTTACGACCACGTGTCATTGGTACCTGGACAACGCGTGGTGTTAGCAACACTACGTATTTCACCACGACTACGCGTAGTTCAGAATGATCACGCGTGGATCGCTGATTTTTTATTTTGGCAATTGCTTATATATGGTTATGGTTTGGAAGGGGTTTCCATTTGAGTGTTAAATTGCAGTGGGGTTGTCTGACGTTGTGAAATTAACTGTGATGTTGTGTTTGTTATGGATTGATTATGAATTATTGAATAATATGTGGAATGTTGTCCATTTGTTAAGTGTTGCTTGATGAGTCTCGCGACTCACTGCGTTTTATGCCTGCTGTGCGGGTAGGGACTTGAGGGGGATTCATTTTGATACGAGAAGGGTAGATACTGCTTGCTTCTGAATCCGACTTTAGAGATCGAAGAACCAAGGTGGGCTGTGTACGGTGTTTAGATATGTTTTTAGATAGTGCATATTTTCTTGTGTAAGATTATAATTGAAATGGAAATCAAATTGATTCCTTTTCTTTCATAACCATAAACATTTTGTACATTGGTTGGATTTTGTAAATCATCCTTCTTAAACATTGTAAAGATATGTTTCTATTAGTGAATGTATTTATATTTCCTTTTAAATTTATGTTTATTTCCTTTTGATTTTCAAGCAATATGACGTCCGAATTCGATTATCATCTTGGAAGAAATAAAATAACATAAGATGATAGTTGAATTCGGGTGTGACACATAAAGGCTGAATTCATTGAAAACATCTAGTTTGATGATTTTTGTGAAGGATATTTCCTTTTGCTTTTATCATTTTGCCCTTTCTCTTCTTTCAATTTAGTACTTAATATTTTATGTAATTATTTTTAGCCTTTATCTTCATTTTCTTTTGTTTTTAATGCCATTAAATGTCATCTTAACAATCACACAATTTCATAATGCAACTATATGCAAAAATCTAGATTTTTGATATGTTTTATTAAGTTTCTTTTATCACTTCTATTCTCTTTTGTTCTTTGCATTGTAAATTTTTCACTATGAATTCTATAATTAAAAATTTTTATTTAACTCTTATGTAGATTTTTCTATTTAATTCATTAAATTATTTAATGAATGAACAATCAAATATGATCTAATGATATGCGTGTTTTTATAATGAATGCTATGTTTTCGATTTTATGGTCTCTAGGTTTGAGATTTGAGAAATCTCCCCTACTTAAGGAATTTTGTTTTGAAAATTCTTCTCTTTAATCTATTGCATATACTCTACTCTACTCTCAGTTTACTTTTCTCTAAGAATTTCATTTAAGAAATTCTTTTATTTGTTACTCTAAGAATTTATCTCGAAAATTCTTTCATTCTCTATTACTTTAATTAGGACTCTATATGTAGTTATCTACTTTAAACCACTCTATAATAAGGTTATGGATTTGGGTTTACCATTGAATAACTCAAGATAACTCTCTTTCATTCTCTCCTCTGTCTCCTATGTAGCTTCCTCTATTATGTGGTTTCTCCAGATTACTTTAACCATCAAAATTTATGTGTTTCCTAGCTTCTTGACTTTTCGGTCGATAATCTGTATCGACTTCTCTATGTAACTCAAATTATCCACAATCAGGACATTTGAATCTCGAATCACATGTGTTGAATTCGATTTGTATCTGCGAAGCATGCTTACATGGAAAACAGCGTGAATCTGTGCCAACTCTAATGGTTATGCTAATCTGTAAGCTAGTGGTCCAATCCGCTCTGTGATTTCATATGACCCTATATATCTTGGACTTAACCATCCTTTATTCAAAATTGCATTACTCCCTTCCATAGAGAAAATTTTAAGAATTCTCTATCTCCAACCTGATACTCTATTTATTTTTTATGTTTATCATAGTAGCTTTTCTATCGATCTTGAGTTACTTTTAGTTTACTTCGAATAGTATCAACTTTATCCGTTGTGCTATAGATAAGCTCAGGTCCTTCTAATATCTCTTCTCCTTCTCTATCCCAATATATTAGGTATCGATATTTTCTTCCACACAGAACTTCATATCGTGCCATTCTGATAATACTATTATACTGATTGTTGTACACAAATTCTATTAGTGGAATATATAGATCCCACGATCCATGGAACTCAAGAAAATATGCTCACAACATCTCTGCTACCATTTGAATTGTCCTCTCTGATTGTCCATCTGTTTGTGGATGAAATGCAGTACTAAAATGTAACTTTGTACCAAGTGCACTTTGTAGACTCTGCCAAAATCGAGAAGTAAACCTCAGATGTTTGTCTGATACGATAGATGTTGGCACTCCATGTAATTGTACTATCTCTCGTATGTACAACTACCAAATTTTCTTAAGATATGCCTAATCGTATCGATAAGAAATATGCTGTTAACCAATCAACAATAATGCATGTTGTATCTTTACCACTCTGGTTCCTTGATAACCCTGTCATAAAATCCATTTTGATCATCTCCCATTTCCAGATTGGAATAGACAATGGTTGTAACATTCCTGTTGGTGTTCCATGCTCTGCTTTAACTTGCTTATATATTAAGCATCTAGATATAAACTTTGCCACTTCTTTATTCATCTTTGGCCACCAATAGTTCTACTTCAATGTAAGATACGTTTTTGTCATTCCCAAATGCATTGCATATGGGGCATTGTGTGTTTCATCTAGAATTTCTTGTCTAAGATTATCAACCTTCTAGTACACATATCCTAGGACCATACATTAGTAGCTCATCAACCAGTAGAAATTGTGTGTCAATGCCCTGATTAGAAACATTCTTCCTTAATAATCTTGTCAATGCAATAGAAATAATTGAAAATCCCTTAGCAAATCGTCTATAATAACTAGCCATACCAAGAAAAATACATACCTCAGTCACTATCTTTGGTGGTTACCGGTTAACAACTGCTTCTATACTTTTTGAATCAATTTCAATACCATGTCTTGACACCACATGTCCTAAGAAAACAATATGATCTAACCAAATTAAACTCACATTTATGTAGTTTGGCACACAATTATTTCTCTATTAGAATCTGTAATACTAGTCTAAGATGTTCCATATACTCCCTTGTACTTCTCAGGCAAACTAGAATATCATCTCTAAAAATAATCACAAACTTATCAAGATACGCCTAGAATATTTTGTTCATTAATGCCATGAACACTACTGGATCATTAGTCCAGCCAAATGGCATAACCAAAAACTCATAATGCCGTATCTAGTTCTTAATGCAATCTTTGGAATATCATCCTTAGGAATTTTCAACTGATGATATCCAGGTCAGAGATCAATCTTTGAAAAAACCTCAGTCCCCTGCAATTGATCATGTAATTCATCAATTCTTAGAAGGGGAATTTATTTTTGACCGTTACTTCAGTTAGTTTCTTGTAATCATACACAATCTCAATTTACCAACCTTTTTTTTCATAAAAAGCACTAGTGCAACCCAAAGAGAAATACTCGATCTGATGTACCCCTTATTAAGTAGTTGTTGCAATTGCTTTTTCAACACATTCAACTCCAATGGTGCCATTCTATATGGTGGAATAGAAATCAGAGTTATACTAGGCATAAACTCCATGGCAATCTTGGTAAATCCTCTAGAAATACATCTGGATACTCTTCCACAATAGATATGCCTTTAACTTCTTGACATGCTACAAATTTATCTATAATATGTGCTAAATAGACGTAATAACCACCTCTGGTCAATCTAAAAGCTTACACTATTGATATTAAACATAACAGTATAATTTTTCTGTCTCTATAAAATACTAACTCTATCTTGGAGGCTCTATCACAACTTCTTTCATGTAACAATCAACTCTTGCTCTATACTCTGATAAGCAATCCAACCTAAGGATAATATTAAATTCATTCAATTCCAATACTATGAGAGCAATTTGCAAGTCTTTTGTATCCACTCTAATCACACACTATCAATAAACCATATCAACAATAATAATCTCTCGTAGTGGAGTATACACCCTGAAGCTATAGTTTAAGGGTTCTAGTTTGGTATTCAATGAATTTGCTATCATGGGTGATATGAATGAATGAATGGATCCTGGATCTATCAATGCATACACTTATAAGTCAATTAGTTGAAGCTTACCAGTGATCACTTCTGGAGCATTAGATGGCTCATGTCCCAGCATGGCAAACACTCTAGTATGCCTTGGTACTATGATCCAAGAATAGATGGTCTACCTATACCTTCTAATGTACTCAAAATTTGTCCCTGACCTCTACCTCTACCAATGCTCATAGTAGATGTTACTGTTTTAACATGTTGAACTAAAGGTTCTTACAATTTACTGCCAATACCAACAGTAGCTCATTGATTTGGACAATCTCTGAAGAAATGACCTTGTTGCCATAGTTAAAACAAGCACCAGTAACTGTGCAACACTCTCCAAAATTGTGACGCCAATTTTTGTAAAGTTCATTTTCTAATAAAGACAATTTTTGTACCTTTTTTTTATTTTTAAATCACAACTCACATCAAATAAAAGAAGAAATGGATATATATATATATATATATATATATGAAAACCAAAGAGTAGCACATGCATTTCATTAAACCAACCCCAATACAAATCAAATGTCAAATGTATGCAGGAGCGTATGGTTTTCGGTTTAAAAGAATGCTAGTAATAAAAGCCTATACAAATGTATGTATGTCAAATGTATGCATTTCATTAAACCAACCTATCATCTGGGTATCACACGCGCAAGCTCCGCCAAAAGTACGTCCCAGCACAGCTACTGTCGATCTACACACATTTCAGCAAAACACAGGCGAGTATTTTTAATACTCAGTAAGCTTTCCCTCTGTGTTGTTTCTATGCTGAGGTGCAGAGGAGTCTTCGGCCTCCGCGGCCTAGCCTCCACCACATACAATTAATTAAGCCTACCCTTTTAGGCGTACACACAAGATAATGTTAACATGTCTCACAAGTTTATAATGTGTTTAATGTATTATGGAAACCTCCAGAATCATTTAGATAGTTTAGGTATGCCTTAGTATGTTATTCAGGTCAAAATTAGGTTTTCTGGGCAAATTAACGTAGGTTTAAAACTTAGGTAACGTACGTTATTCTTCCCCTAAACTGCAGATATGAATAACGTATCTCAAGATTTATTTAACATAGGTTAAGTGTAATTAACATACGTTATTTATTAAAATAATGTACGTTAGTTGCTTCAGGTGCAATCTATCCGAATTTCCTAAGTTTCTTTCATACATACCCTTACCATTTCACATTAGACATACCAAACAACCTACAAGGCATTTACACAATTCAAATATACATCCAAATCATCATACTTAGTCATTTAAACATGTAAACAACAATTTCATCAAGATCAATCCACAATCATGAACATCCATACCATTCATACAACCATCAAGGACACCATTCTACAACTCATACATATTCCCAACAATAAGCCTTATCAAAACAAACCACCATAAAATGTTTAGCAACTTAACCAAGCATATTACATGTCATTTAACACAATCATATCAATTAACCATTCACATGAAATCAACATACCCTTTTAGGGTTAGAAACATAATCATAAATCTCAAAGTTCACATCATTCATCATTTCATGCAATCTTCCATATACTTACTTAACCAAATGACCACCACAACTATATTAACACTTATTATATCAATCCAACATTTCACACCATTTAAACATTCATTTTCCTACACTTGATCACAACATTATGCCAATTGCACACATCATCAACCTACACGTTCAATCTATTCAATCCATACTCATATTCACATATGCAATTACCACATTCAATCCAATGAACACATATATTCATTTAGACCTTTCACCCTTTTGATTTCTCTTGCATAAATATCAATACCAAACAATGAGTGGATGCACTTATGAATATGTTAATGTAATCCACATATAATGCATGTGCTTCGGAGCCCTATTGTAAGAGAGAGTCCACTCTCTTCCTCATTTGTGAGCCAAAGCTCCAGTTGTGAGCTGAAGCTCCATTTGTGAACCGAAGCTCCATTGTGAACTGAAGTTCCATTTCTTTTGTGCAAAATATGAACATACAATAATGCTCATACTATGCCATTATACCATGCCACAATGTAAGTTCAAACATTCAAAGTTCCATTCACATCTTGCCATAATGTTTCTTTCAAGAAACCCTTAACACCATTTTACCATTTCTTAACAATATGGTTATCAGGCATACACCATCCTCCCATCATAATGATCATAAACACATAATACGTGGCACTCATCACAACAAGCAAGCATATATATATGAAACCATTCTCGTTAGTAAGCATCCATTCAGCATTATATGCTCATAAGTTTATCAAGCCCCCATCAAGACACTCACACATTTCTATTACCCATTTCATGGAATTATAACACATTCCAAATAAACCAATAACACTCATACCATCATTTTGCAAACATCTCATTTCATTAGTAAGCAACCTTTACACATAACATACACACCTACATTCTTCCCAACGCAATCTCAGGCCAATTTACATCAAGAATTAATTATGCATACATCGGGCAATCATTCATAAGTAAATCACATCAAAGTAAGTGGCAAAAGCACTTACCTAGGGCTCCGAGGTTCGATTCGTCGCCCGATTTCCGTGTCGGGTTTCGAATGTCATTACCTACAAAATTATAATCACATTTCTCATCATTTAATACACAATGTACTTTATTTCAACCTCCCATATAGATTTCTACCGAAATCCCAAAACTTTCCTAAAACCCTAATCTCTTAAATCTCACCAAATCGTATGTTTTAGGGTTAAAGGCTTATAGAATCATGTTCTATATTAAAAACCTATCAAAACCCTACCAAATGTACCTATTTTCCATCACATTTCAGCTCGGGATTGAGGATTTACCTTTATTCCTGTCACTTGGAAAGAGGAAGGCTCAATTTGAGGATGAATGCACTGTTAATCTGCTGAAATTCCGAGGTTTATTGATGGGTTTGATGTTTGGAAGGTCAGGGAATGATGGTTTAGAAGATGAAAGAGAGTTTTGGTTGTTGGGAGGGAGTTATGTCCAGTTTTAAGTTGTTTCTAGACATTTAATGACATGTCTAGAGCCCTGATAACGTATGTTTATTGTCCAAATTAATGTACATTACAAAATTCAACTTCTAGGCTGCCAACATTGAATAAAGTACGTTATTCATAGCAATAACGTACGTTATTCCCTCAAAAATTCATTAATGTACGTTATCCAGTACGTTTACATAC
>CANYCX010787616.1:0-40060 GCA_948193385.1 Breynia disticha f. nivosa
ATTTAAAGTCTTAATTCCAATAGATTAGTGTAAGAACACTTATAAAAGTTACTTAAGAATTTCTTACTACGAAACCATAATAACTTATTCAAGAGTAGTCTATACATGCCAAAGTATAATTATATTTTCATGAAAATTTCACAATTCCATACTTTTCAATAAATTTATACTTGTGCTTTCAATTATTTAAAAAGCATGAATATATTTTTAATAAGTATTGAACACTTACCTCGATGTGCGTGAAAAATCAATACCGATTCAATGCTCGTATAATTCCTCCTATACGATTAAAACATAGAAGGACTATTAATTAAATATTTATTTATTCACTTTAATTATTAAATCTTAATTTTTCCCAAAACTCTTTAACTAACCATTTTTCAATCCTTTTATTCACTTTATCACTTTACATATAATAACTTAAAAATTTACATTCTACCATATAAGTTTTTATCCCCACTTAAAATTTTAATTTCTTAATTAATTATATTCAGCGGAAATCTTACCGAAAAATATAATTACAATTCTATTAAAATTTATAATTTTCTAACAATTGTTATTATCTTTAGATCTAGCATACATAATATTTAAAAAGCTGAAATTAAATTCTATTGTTATTTTTAATTAACCCTACTTAAGTAAAATTTTACGGTATTAAATATACCAACCAGAAATTCCAAATTCCGACATAATCCGTTCTATTTCGGTCCCCCTTAACTCCACACAACCTGTCAACAAACAAAACCCAAGCCAATCGTATTAATTGTTTTTTTTCTATTTTCTTATATTCTTAATAAATCTGAAATTAGATTTTTACATAACAAAATCCCACCTTTTTTTTTAATTTTTATTTTCTGTTTTACATATATATATATTTTTAAAAACAGAAAAGGGAACACGGCAGCTCCTCGGTCGGAGCTCGGCCGGCAGTGGCGCGGCCATAAGAAGGTAGTCGTGGCGGCGTGACTGCGCAAAGGAAGGAGCTCGCGCGGCTCGACGGTGACTCCACTGTGGGAGGAGACGCGGCTGCTGGAGGAGAAAATAGAGAGATCCGGCGAGTGGGAGCTCGGATGAGGAAAACTGAGGGAGGAAAAGATGACCGGCAATGGTGACAACGTCGGAGGAAGAGAAATGGCGGACTAGGAGGTCAGCGAGAGGGAGGAGAACCGGAGAGACATCGGAGACACGCGTGGCTGACTGGTGGTGGCCACGGCTTGGAGAAAAAGAGAGACAAGAGGCGCGGACGGTGGAGAGTGTGTCGGAGGGAGAGAGACCGGTGGCGGGGAGAGAGAGGGAGAGAGAGATCGAGAACGAGAGGGAGAAAAGTAGGAGTGGGGCGGCTATGTTTGGTATTTTTGGAGGAAGAGGGAATTATAGGTAGATATAAGGGAAAATTAGGGTTAGGGGGTATTGTCAAAAATACCCTACTCAATTTTCTTATTTACATTATGTTTAAATAATCTTTCTTTTAAATATTTTCTCGTAATTAATTTATAACGACTCTCGTATATTTATTTTTATTTTAATTTAATATACAAAATATGGTATACTTTAATTTTGCCCAAATACATCTCTTCCCCACAATTTTTAAAAATTTACGTATATACTAAAAATCGTATATTTATTGATTCTATTTAAATTAAAAATATTCTTAATTAAATAAATCCCCCATACGGAAAAATTTAATTTTTCCTTCAATATTCTCCGTCTTAGTTTTAAATTTCAAAATTTTTGGGGCGTTACACACTCACAGTGTAAATTATCTATTTACGACTCTCATTCTTACACTTCAGTAGGAATGAACTCTTTATAGCCTTATCTTAGCATTTTCTAAAAACAAAGTGAAAATCCAAGATATCAACCCATATGAGTGAATTTTCTCACTTCACATCTTACAAGATTTTCAAAATTGATCCACTATTAAAACTTGTGGGGTCTGTTGAACTCAAAAGTTCATCATTTTTTTATTCTATTAAGTCCTTTTTTGACTTTATGTGATACTTGATTTTACCTTACTAGCATATGACAATTTTAATGATGACTATCACCTTAAATGATCATTTATCTTGAGGTAATTTTAAAACTAATTACACTAATATTCCTCATGCACAATGCTGGTATGATAGCTTTTCACTACTCATACTAAAAATTTGAATTCCTATTACTTAGCCTTATAAGCCAAAGTAAGAATACACATAAGGATGTAGTCACCACTTAGGTTTTATGACCTGTACTATATTTGATTGTAGTTACTACAAAAGTCTTACATTATGTGTCCATCACTCAATCATGTTCCTACTCATTTATGGATCCTCTGAACATAATTTGGTGTTTTACAAGTATCTTACATATTGCTTTATCTAATCTTACTTATAGATTAGTTGTACTAACCAACTAATAATCACTTAAAATAACAATATTTAGCCATTGTATGAATAAATTATAAACTTTTATATGTCAAGTTAGTCTCTTGTACACAATAAGATTCATTTTATTTATTTGTTTGTTTGTGTGGACTACAATTTAACATAGAGTATTTTACCCAAACATCTTCCATATTACTCAAATATGGATACTAGCTCTACTTAAGAAGTTATTCTTAATCTTATAATGTTTATGGTTTGGCCTTGCCAAGATTGTTCTAAGTGTATTGATGTTATCCTCATAAAGTGGAACAACAATTCTTTAGAACAATCCTAAAACATTTTTATTTTTAGGATTTACCATATAAGCACTTTAACTGTTTCAATTCTAGTTAAGTGTTTGTAGTATTTTCACAAAAAATTTGAATATATCAATAACTCCAATACTCTCGAGGTTGTATGGTATAATAATAACAAATTTTAATGTATCAACCAACTCTAAAACTCACATAGTTTAAAAAAATGTATGTTTACCACTTTGTATGATGAATCATGGATTATGAGCCACGTGAAATTCTTCGTTAAGACCTCCAACTAATATCAAAGTGTCTTTTCTTGATGAGACTTCCCACTAAGAACAAAGAGTTTGTCCTAATGATTAAGACTAGTCCTTTTTTAACTAAAATCTTATGAGGTAAATTTTCAAACAAGTGAGAGAATATCAGTTTGTCCCATCTCAAATATTACACCAAGTAATTATTAAACTATATTAACATTTGCCATGTTGTTTTGTATCCAATCATTCCTAATGAGGCTTTACCTTTTGGGTAGACAAACCAGTGTTCACACATAGTGACACTTCGTTTGATTCGTCATATTATGCCATTTGTAATTTCCATTACTATGGGTAAACCAATTAGTACACAACTTTTGATTTTACTTAAAGAGATGTTGCTTACAATCTTATTGCTTTATCCAAATGATCAATACTAGGAAATCTTTGACTTGTGTGGTTGACAAAAGATTCACAAATAATCCATCCTTTAAAATGGTTTTGTCAGTTTACTTTTATACTCCCACTAGAATAAAATTTCAAAATTCTTTGCAAAATTATGAACTGTTCAAAACATTCTTTTGGTTTAAAAACTCCTACTATTTAGGAACTCTAACTAGGATTAAGCTCAAACTCAAAAGATTCTATTCGAGTAACAAACTTTACATCTCACTGGGAATAACTTCCTTCCAAGTTAGGATAAAGACCAGTAGCACTAGAGGTAGACGAGATAGAAAGTAGTGACCTCAAAATAAAAGGTGGTCATGATAACTAATCATGTCCAAATCTATTACTCAATCTGTCCTCATCTTCCTTCAAATTTCCCACTTGGATGGGAGTGATCCTAAAAGGATGTGGTCCTTAAAGTGATTTACACAGTCACTTTTTCATTCTAGTAACCTTTTCACTAAGAATAATATTACTAGTTACTTTACTCACCCAGGGTAATTATCCAAAGTGGGTATATGTCACATAGACACAACTAAAAGAAATTTCTTTTGATTTCTCAATCATCTAAGACTAAGATTAGAAGACATTGAAAATACATCTCATGATTTTTAATAGTTAAGTCAAACTTATGACTAATCCACTTTCTCACAAGAAGTGTAAGCAACAAACTTTAAGAGGGCACATGTTTAGAATATGTTGACATGTGCCATCACTTATCTTAATATGTCAAGGAAAGACAAATTTCTTTGTCCTCTTTTTACTCTAAGAGTACATTATATGATAAAAATCTATTGTCCATCATTTACATCACTTAGACATTTTAGATTTCTCGATCGAGTGAATTTATGACATATGTCGATCCTTATGCATTTGATCATCTCATTCTTTAAGATTCATATATATAAGGAGCAAACTCATTTTTAGATAAAAATGCGTGAAGGGAGTTGAATCATGTTTTCCCAAATTTCAATTTCTTTAAAGAATATTAACAAACACGTAGCAATAAGGAGAAGAAGCAGGCAAGAACACGCGTAATTTAGAGTGGTTCAACTCTATCTAGCCTACTCCACTACCTTAGTCTCTCAACTAAGGATTTTTTACCCCCTTTACTAGGTGTCACTTTCTAACTAAGTGAGAAATCTTATACAAATTCTTTATGGCTAAATGATGACTCTTACAATCATTTTCTAGCTAAGTGAGAATTCTAACTTCACTTCTAGCTAAGTAAGAACTTTACAATCACTTTCACAAATTTTAGACAACACTAGCAATCCCAACCTAACAATCCCAACCTAACAATTCTACACAATAACAATTGCTAATCCCTACTTAATACGATGATCTTATCACAACCACAATACAACCTTAATCAAATAATCAAAGTAGATTCAATGAATTCACTTTTGTAGCACTTTAAGGTTTCTCTTGGATTCTTGATTTGAAATTTGAAATATTTATAAATCTCTCCTCTTTTGTGTAAGAATGATTATTATGTGTTTTCTATTTCTTCTGGCACTATTTTTGTGGCTTAAATAGTCTCTCTTGTGTGTACTAGCCGTTAGACACATGCTATGACCTTTGCCCAATCAAACAGTGTGTAAATTTTGAATTTACATCCCATTAAAGTTCATTACCCACAATAGTAATGTGCATTACATGAATTGTTAACTATGGTATCCAACTTAACGTACATTACTATTCCCCCTGTAGATCATTTGTTCTTTGTCTGTTTATAATGATATGAGCAATGTGTTTGTCCGTGGATAGAAACAAAAAATTTTGGATGTTCTCCAAAGTTGTTAACGCACATTAATCCTGAGTAATATACGTTAGCTTGTTGTATGATATTCTGGGCATCTATAAGAATAATGTACATTATTCTTTGCCTAACGTACGTTAATTACTTGCAGTTTCACATACTTCACCTGCAACAACAATATTTATCATTTTTATGAGTTTCACATTATAAAAACAAAGTGGGAACTCAAAAGTTGATCACCCTTGATCCAATAATCTTCCTCTTTTCTATAATAAAAAAATCGTAAAAGAAATGAAGATATTAAAATAAGCACAAAGACAAGTAAAAGTGATATTAATCAAGACATTTAAGTCTTATCATCATGTTAGTCTAAAAATAGTGAAATGAATATCAATTATTGCACAAACACCCGAAGACAGAACAATCTCTCCCAAGAAATAGCCAAAGATAGAACAATCTCCCTCAACAACCTTTTTGTACTAACTCTTTTATACTATCAGCCTAACAACTTTTATCTCTTTTATACTAACTTATCTCTTCCTCTTTTTGCCTTTTTTATACGATCTCTCCCCCTTTTTATCATTAGTCGAAAAGGTGTATAACTCCTCTTATTTTCCATACCAAAGTAATTCCTCCTAAATATGTGACTTCCTTTCTCATTAACATTTAAAGACATTATGACATAGAGAAAGAGTATCGCACTAAGGTACATCAAAGAGATAAAACATCAATTATCATGCAAACATCAAAAGAGATAATCATCAAGGCTATAATCAAAAAAATTATCAAAACATGAAACGCTAGAGTCAAATGTAGCAAAGCATCAGTGAATAAAGTACTAGTCATCACAAAGCATGAAGTCATAAATTACAAAGTATCAAAATACATTATAGTATAGGTAAATCGTTATACAGTGAATCAAGATGTAACATCCTAGAATTTATATGATGGAAATATCGAAAGAAAATAAGTTATTTTGTATTGAAATGATAAGAAATGATAAGAGATAAAGGTTTAAAATAAGTTGATGGGAGGTTGATGTGATAACATGCAGAAAACTGCTGGGAATGGGAAGGAACAGCCATGAGAACGGCCTTGGAGGCCGTTCCACAGGCCGTTCACCTGCATTTTGGTGGCCAGAGGGGCTAAACGGCCATCAGAACGCCCAGTGGCCGTTACCCAAGGCCGTTCTGACCTGTTTTATATAAATACAGCCAAAAATTTATTGTCTCTCCTCACAAACATTTCCCAACTCTCCTAAAACGTTCAAAAACCTCCTAACCTAAAAAATTAACATATTTTGCTGCCAATTGATCAATTAATAAGGAAACCTACCTAATTTATTGCCCAAATCATCATCAAGCTCATTACGATAAGTTCTTATGGTTGATTTGTAGGTTTTCTTGAGGTTTGGGGTAAATATTGAATTAGGGTTTTGTGTTAATTGAAATTGAGATTGGAAAGGAATTGAAATTATGAGATTGAACTTGATACGATGTAGAAACATAAAATAGATGGTTAAATTATAACTTGGTTGCAATAAATAAGGGTTTCTTTAGCTTATGATTACTAAGTGTGTAGGGTTTAATGTTTTGAATGTAAGAATGATGATTTAAAGTAAGAATCAATGTTGGAGAGGTTACTTAACAATGTTTGTGTGATTAATTCGTAGAGAGGAATCTGTACGACATTGCAATTGACTTAATGGGTGCCGTTAGCGAGCCGTAGCTTTCGTTTAGCTGAGGTAAGTGTTCTTATGCTTACTCAATGAGATTATATGATGAATTGGACTAAGATTGAATTGTAAATATGTAAAATATGTACTTTGAAACATATTAGTATGGTTATAAGCTATGATGACTTTGGATGGTTCTATGTTAACATATATATTTAAAGAGTTGTTTCTAAGAACAATTGATTTATAATTGATTATAATTTGGCATTTAATGATATATGGAGATTGTTAGACATAGAAGAACAATGAAGTGTGATTTGTGTGGTGTGGTTCTTAGGAACAAATGATTGAGTAGTTGTAAATCTTGTATGGTTTGAAAGATATGAACATGGTTGAATTGAGTGCTTATAAATGGAATGTACTAAGTATGCTTTTTTGTTTTTCATTGACTTTAAGGTTGATGATATATTGATGATACTTATGAAATGCTTGTTTATATGTACTTAATTATGGAGCATACTTGAGGGCTTGAGATTGAGATACTGGATTTGGTTCAGAGTATATTGAACTATGAGTGCATTGTACATTCATATTGTGTCGCATAATTTATGTGTGACAATGAGATTGAGAATTAAATCCTAGGCTGGGCCTAAGGATAATTTCAGATAAGAGCCTGATGTCCGTCTGTGACAGAGGATATTTTGAGCTGGGCTCAATGCCGTATTGGGTACGATGCCGGTCTAAGACCGATGGGAAATGAAAAGAAAAAGGAAAAGAAAAGAAAAGAAAAAGGAAAAGCAAAGAAAAGAAAAAGAAAAGAGAAATGAGGAGGAACTACCCTGGGGCATGCGTATGTTTTGCTTCCGCATTGATTCACATAAGCATTAGCATTCCATGACAATATGTTGATTATTGGTTGCTTGCTTTATTGATGAATATGGTTCTTTAATGCTTTGTAAAAAGGATTTGACTATGACGTTGGTTAAGTGAGGAGTAGCTAAATGCTTCATGCTTTGAGGATATGGCTTATACATATACATATATATATATATATATATATATATATATATATATATATATATAATGTGTGTTTATGGTCTAAATATTTATTGTGGAAAGGAATGAATGGAAATGATGATTTAAAATATGATAAAATACATGTTCTATAATATGGAATGTATATGAATGATGTCAAATGGTTGGAATATGTTACGATATGCTGAAATGTGATGCCAATAGGTAGGAATGGGCATGGAAATGGCTATAGGAACCATTTCCATAGGCATTCTAGCCTTGCTGTGGAACAGGGAAGGGTGAACAGCCTCGCAAGCCGTTCACCTAGCCATTCACATGGCCCTGGCAAGCTGAATTGGTTTATTTTGAGAGGTTAAGGATTTCCATAATGAATATAACATACAATACAGACATCTAGCATTATGAGATATTGAGGAAGACACGTCTCGTGTTTTTTGAAAAATATGAAACCAAATACACCAAGTTTCGGTTTAGTACGTCCTCATACTAGGTTAGTACAACCTCGTGTTAACATCTGATTCTTCCTGTGCTACATTTTAAGGAAGAAATATGAAACAAATGTGAACGTTTATAAGTTGTAACTTATGTTCAAGTGTAAATAGCTTACTAAGTATTGAAAAATACTCATTCTATTGTCTATATTGTGTAAATGTTGCGCAGGACGTAGATAGCTGCTGTTGGAAAGGATTTTACTGTGATCTGACGTGGCAGAGCGATATCATCTGAGGTCGAGCTCCATATTTTGGGATTTCTACTTTTGTACTTCATATGTATATATTCTATATACATTTTGAGTTTGAAAATTTTTCAAACGTCTTTACGTTTCCGCTGTGAATGTTTTATAACTTTTATGAAAATGGGCCGAGGTTTTGGTTGACAAATGGTTTACTTTCTCTCTCCTCACTTGTAATTACTTATATAATTATGTGATTTTTACGAAATGTATTTAATTAATAGAATATTTGTTTTTCAAAAATGAGTTCTGCATACTGTTCATTGAAACTCTACGTCATGTGTGAGATTCATTTTTAGAAGCATAATTTTTGAATAATTAATTCTTTTCACAAATGATTTAATAATCAAATAAAATATAGAGGAGAAAAAAATATAAAATACACGCATTTAATAAAGCTTAGCCTAAAACTTTATACAATCAAAATATATATTTACAGAAGCTGTAGTTTAGTTTTGAAAACAAATTCAAAACAAAAATGCTTGTATATACAATCATGTACAAAAATGTACGAACCAAAAATCCCAAAATACAAAATCAGAAGAGAATAGATCGATTTGAGAGAGGTCTCAGATACAAAATCAAAAATAGAATGGCAATGTAATTAGCTACATATGAGTTATTAATTGAGTCTGCTCGAAGAGCAGAGGAATTAGAATCGGAGGGTGATAAGAAGGATATCAGAAATCTGACAGAAATCTGTACCTCTGGAGTACGCCAGAAATCTGACACTAGAGGCTCCAGAGGTACAGGTGTGGTTGGTAGATGGTTCAGAGGCAGACGAGGACGTGGAAGGAGTTATTCTATCAGGCCTCCTACATATCCAAGCAGAGGTGTAGGTTCCTACAGCAGCAGTGATGCTAGAGTGTGGTACAACTGTCAACAGCTGGGACATGTTACCAGATATTGTTTAGAACATAGGAAACCACAAACAGGAGATGGATGTAGACAGAGCAATGTGGGTGATGCTTGTATAACATCATTGACATGCAGTGGAAAAGGTAGAGCTGGACAGGGTTCAAACACTATTTCTAATGGAGGAGCAACATCTAGAGGAGGAGCATTTGGGTCAGGCAGAGCCAATGAATCTAAAGGAGCGGCTACACATTCAGGAGCTACACTACAGGCTCAGGTTTTTTCTATGACCAGAGATGAAGTTGGAGAGGATCTAGATGTCATTGCTGGTATTATTTCCATATTTACGTATACTACCTTAGTGTTAATTGATCTGGGATCTATTTGTTCCTTTATTAGCAAGAGTGTGGTAGATCTGATCGGGGATAGCGTAGAGCCTTTGGGTTATACAGTAGCTGTTTCAATGCCAGCTTGGGGTACAGTGACAAGTTAAACATATTTTATGGCATTGTGAATTGCATATTGGCGAGTTGACCTATCTAGCTAATTTAATTATGTTGAAGATGGAAGAGTTCAGAGTTACTCTGGGTATGGATTGGTTATCCAGGAATCAGGCAATGGCTAATTGTTATTCAAAGGAATTTGTAATAGAAGTTAATTGGCAGAGGCGAGTTTTACTGGTTGGCAAAAGGAAAGTTATTCCTTATTGTTTAATTTCTGTAGTTCTTGTTGTGAAATTGATCAGAGAGGGATGTGATGCTTACGTAGCATCTGTGATATACTTGAATCAACCAAAGATAAAGGTGCGAGATGAAGAGATTGTACGTGAGTATCCTTAGGCATTTCCTGATGATTTACCAGGATTGCCACCACAGCGAGAGCTAGAGGAATTATTAGAGAAAGGCTTTACACGACTGAGTGTATCACCTTGGGCTGCAACAGTGTTGTTTGTGCATAAGAAGGACAGTAGTATGCATCTATGTATTGAATATCGTCAGTTGAACAATGTGATAATGAAGAATAATTATCCATTGCCTCAGATAGATGACTTGATTGGTCAACTGTGAGGAGCTAAAGTGTCCTCCAAAATTGATTTAAGATTGGGTTATTGGTAGCTGAGAGTTGAGGACGGATCAATTTCAAAAACAACTTTTAGGACTCGATACGGGAATTTTGAGTTCACTATGCTGTCATTTGGGTTGACAAACGCACCAGCAGTATTTATGGCTTTGATGAATAAGGTATTCCAAACTTATTTAGATTAGTTTGTAGAGGTGTTTATCGATGATGTGCTGGTGTATTCAAAAGATAGAGAGGAACATCAGAGAGATTTGCATATCGTGTTGGAGTTATTAAAAGAAAAGGAACTGTACGCTAAGTTTATCAAGTGTGAATTGTGGATGTCTGAAGTTGTCTTTCTAGGACACATGATCTCTGCAAAGGAGTAAAATTAGATCCTAGTAAGATAAAAGCGGTCCAAGAGTGAGACTCACCTAAGAATGTCTTTGAGGTACAAAGCTTTTTGGGTTTAGCGGGTTACTATCGGTGGTTTAACGAGGATTTCTCATGGATAGCTAGACCTATGTCTTCTCTGTTAAAGAAGAATGTTCTGTATATTTGGAATGATAAGTGTGAGGAAACCTTTCAGGAGTTAAAGAAGAGGTTAGTCAAAGCTCCAGTTCTTATGCTACCTAGTCAAGGAGGTGGTTTTATCGTATATACTGATGCTTCTGGAGCTGGGTTAGGGGGAGTGTTAATGCAGCAGAGTAGAGTTATTGCTTATACCTCACGTCAGTTGAGACCACACAAGGTTAACTATTCGACACATGATTTTAAGTTAGCTGCAATTGTTCATGCTTTAAAGGTTTGGCGACATTACTTATACGGCAAGACTTTCCAAATTTTCAAAGATCACAAAAGTCTCAAGTATATCACGACACAGTGAGAGCTAAACATTAGGCAATGTCATTGGATAGAGTTGTTGAAACATTATCACCATATTATTGAATATCATCCTAGAAAGGCAAACGTAGTTTCCGATGCATTGAGTAGAAAGGAGAAGAAGGATGATGACTCTGTTACATACAAAGCTAAATCATTGTTTGCATTATAAGAAATATTAGTGCAGTTAGATATAATCGAGGATCAGATGTAAGCAAACATCAGTGTTAGGCCTTAGATGCAAGAATTGATTGTCGAGCGCCAGAAGGAAGATGATTACCTTATGAAAATAAAGAAGAAGGTAGAGCAAGGTAATACACAGTTTACACCGAATTGATGATATTGGTGTTTTGTATTATCAAAATAGGTTGTGTGTACGTAACACTGCATAGCTAAAGAATGAGCTGATGGTTGAGGCAAATTCTTCACCATTGTCAGTTCATTCTGGTTCACCTTGGAGAAGGAGAGAATTATACTAGTGGGTACATATGAAGAAGGAGACAGCTGAATTTGTTGCTAGATGTTTACCTTGTCAATAAATCAAGGCAGAACATCAAGCACTGGCCAGAAAGTTAAGACCACTTGAGGTTCCCGAATGGAAGTGAGAGAAAATCATGATGGACTTTATTATTGGTTTATTAGAGACGTTTTGACGTCACGATGCCATCTGGGTTATGTCGACCGACTGACAAAATCAGCTCATTTCTTAGCTATCCGACAGGATGATAAGTTGGATAGGATAGCTGGATTGTATCTTATCGAGATTGTCAGATTGCATGATGTTTCGACTTCGATTGTGTCTGACTGGGATCCTAGGTTTATGTCGCTATTTTGGCAAAGTTTACAGGATACGATGGGTACACATTTGATGTTTAGTATAGCTTTTCATCTGCAAACTGATGGTCAATCAAAGTATACTATTCAGACAATCGAAGATATGCTGCGAGCTTGTGTGTTAGAGTTTGGAGGTAATTGGGATGACTATTTGCCTTTGGTTGAGTTTGCATATAACAATAGCATTCCAGTATCGGGATGACACTATATGAGGCATTATATGACAGTGCAAGAGTCCAGTATATTGGGATATTAAGGGTTTACATCAGATTGAGGGACCAGAGTTGGTTCAATAAACTCTAAAGAAACAAAGTCTGGAGAAAGTGAATGTCATAAAGAGATGTATGCAAGCTATGCAGGATCGTCACAAAAGTTATTATGATCGCCATCATTGGGAGAGAGAATATGCTGTTGGAAATTGGGTATATTTACGAGTTTCACCTTGGAGAGGTGTTATTCGATTCGGGAGACGTAGAAAGCTGAGCCCTAGGTATGTCGAGGCCATATGAGATTATTGAGAGAGTGGGAGCATTGGCATATAGCTTGAGGTTACCAGCAGAGTTATCACGACTACATGACGTGTTCCACGTTTCGATGTTAAGATGGTATCGATCGGATCCTAGTCACGTGTTGCAAGCTATAAAGTTAGAGATATTTGAGGAGCTGACGTACAAGGAAGAACCTATCGAAATTCTGGATAGGCAGATGTGATATTTGAGGAATCATAAGATTCTAATATTATTGGTGAAATGGAGTTTTCATTCAAAAAAAGAAGCTACCTGGGAGGTCGAGTCAGATATGAGACGACAGTATCCATATCTGTTTTTGACTTCTACGTCAGTAAGTTGAGGTATAATTTCGATTGTTGATATGATATTGATTGGTAGAAGTTAGCCTATTTACTGTATGTGAAGTTATAAGTCAGAGAATTGACTTCATTTGGTCTTAGACTTGAAGGCATAAGGTTTGCTTAATGAGGAGACGAGTTTGGAAGGTCGAGAGATTGTTTAGGGGTATGTTTCTAAGATTACGGGTTAGTTTCGAAATTACGGGTTAGTTTTGTATATTGTGTTGTTGTGCATATGATTAACTTAGAACATTTCCTTACAAAGTGGTTTGTTTAAATTTTGGGGACGAAATTCTCTAATGGGGCAGAATTGTAACATCCTAGAATTTAAATGATGGAGATATTGATTGAAATAAGATAATTCGTACTGAAATGACGAGGAATAAATGAGGAAACACGAATAAATTAAGGTTGATTAAAAGTTGAAAGGAGGGTGATTTGAAATAATGAAGAAAAAGCTGGAATAGTGCAGGAACGATCATGTGAATGGCCTTTGAGGTTGTTCCATAGGCCATTCCATTGCATTTTGGTGGCCAGAGTAGCTGAACGGACACCAGAATGCCTACTGGCCATTCCCCAAGGCCGTTTCGACCTGTTTTATATAAATAGAGCCCAAAATTGATTCTCTCTCCTCACAAACATTTCCCAACTCTATTAAAAAGTTCAAACACCTCCCAACCTAAAAAATTTACCTATTTTTCTGCCAATTGATAAATTAAGAAGCAAACCTACCTAATTTCTTGCCCAAATCATCATCAAGCTCATTACGGTAAGTTCTTATGGTTAATTTCTAGGTTTTATTGAGGTTTAGGATTAATATTGAATTAGGTTTTTTTGTGTTAAGTTGGAATTGAGGTTGAAAAGGCATTGAAATGATGAGATTGAACTTGATACGATGTAGAAACATTGAATAGATGGTTAAATCATAACTTGGTTGCAATTAATAAGGGTTTCTTAAGTTTATGATTACTAAGTGTGTAGGGTTTGATGTTTTCAATGTAATAATGATGATTTAAAGTAAGAATCAATGTTGGAGAGGTTACTTAATAATATTTGTGTTATTAATTCGTATAGGGGAATCTGTACGACATTGCAAATGACTTAGTGGGTGTCGTTCGTGAGTCGTAGCTTGCTTTTAGCCGAGGTAAGTGTTCTTACGCTTACTCAATGAGATTATGTGATGAATTGGACTAAGATTGAATTGTAAATATGTAAAATATGTACTTTGAAACATATTAGTATGGTTATAAGCTATGATGACTTTGGATGGTTCTAAGTATCGATTGATTAGTTTTGAATCATGTATGGTTTGAAAGATATGAACATGGTTGAATTGAGTGCCTATAAATGGAATGTACTAAGTATGCTTCATTGTTTTTCATTGACTTAAGGTTGATGATATGTTGACGATAATTATGAAATGCTTGTTTATATGTAATTAAGCATGCGAGCATACTTGAGGGCTTGAGATTGAGATACTTGATATGATTGAGAGTATGTTGAAATATGAGTGCATTGTACATTCATATTGTGTGTGACAATGAGATTGAGAATGAAATCCTAGGCTGGGCCTGAGGATAATTTCAGGCGAGAGCATGATGCCGGTCCAGGACCGAGCATATTTCGAGCTGGGCTCGATGTTGTACTGGGTACAATGCCAGTCTAGGACCGAGGGAAAAATGAAAAGAAAAAGAAAATGAAAAAAAAGAAAAGAAAAGAAAAAGAAAAAGAAAAGAAAAGGGAAATGAGAAGGAAATACCCTGGGGCATTTTATAAAGCATAGCCTAAAAATTTATACAATCAAAACATATATTATTGCAGAAGCTATAGTTTAGTTTTGAAACTCTGTCATATTTGAGATTCATGTTTAGAAACATAATTTTTGAATAATTCATTCTTTTCACAAATGATTTTATAATCAAATAAAATATAGAGGAGAGAAAATATAAAATACACGCATTTTATAAAGCTTAGCCCAAAAATTTATACAATCAAAACATATATTATTGCAGAAGCTATAGTTTAGTTTTGAAAACAAATTCAAAACGAAAATGCATCTATATACAATCATGTACAAAAATGTACGAACCAAAAATCCCAAAATACAAAATCTGGAGCCCAAACCTCTGATCTCGTATCGCTACTCTGATCTACCGCTAACCTCCGAATCCTAAGCAGCTATCTACAGTCTGCACAATATCAAAAATAAACACACATACACGTGAATACTTTCATACTCAGTAAGTGCTTTCTATTACACTTACTAAAGTACTTAATTCGTAAGTAATCGTGACTTATTACTATTTAAACACTTTATACAATATGATAAACATTCCTATTAATCATTTCTCAATTCTATGCTTAATTCACTGATTTATTGATGTTTAGAAAATTCTCTACAAGGCATGGGTCGTGCCGTGTCAAGCACGTGGTCGTGCTCATCATAATTTCCAGGACCCCTTAAGCACGGAACATGCTGTCTAAATTGGTCTCAGCACGAGGGCGTGTTATGCTTATGTTTTGTGCAATTCAGTTTTGGTTTAAGGCAATCAACACAGCAAATATGCATTTCATAGCTAGTACTTAACCAGGCCAATATTGTTACCATATATATAGTAGATACACTTCACACTAGCACATTAACAACCAACATATTTGCACACAAGGTCAAATCATACATGCCTGAACCATTCCACACACATACTTCCATATAAATCAACCCTCACATCATCAACAAAATCATTGATATAGTAATAAACAACATAAAACAACTCATTCTATGGCATCAATAATATATGAATGCAATACGAAATGAAAGTGCAAATGTCAATGCAATCGAACACAATATGCCCTGGGGTAGTTCTTTCTTTTCTCTTTTTCTTCTCTTTTTCTTTTTCTTTTCATTTCTTTTCATTTTTTCCTCAGTCCTAGACCGACATCGAACCCAGATCAGTATCGAGACCAGCTTGGAATATCGTCGGTCCCCCAGCCGACTTCAAGATCTCTTTCAAAATCATCCTCAAGAGCAACCTAGGATATCACAGCCACATGTCACACAATGAAATGCAACACATGAATGTATCAATGCATCCATAAAGCCAAATCTCAATCAACTAAAATGCATAATCATGCATCAATATCAATTGGTAGGATAATCTCATCAAAGAAAGTAAACACACATTTTCCATATCACTCAAAGTTCATAAGCACATAGCAAATATGAACATCAAACCAAGATCAATATCATGCTATAATAATGAAAAACTCTTAATCGTGCTTTTATATATATATATATATATATATATATATATATATATATATATATATATATATAAGATATGTAGTTGTTTGAGATGAATGTGAATGAGAATGGAATGAATTAGTATGGTATAAGATATATACGAAATTATAATGAAGATGACATGTTGATTAATAGGTGTTTTTTCATATTGTAGCAGTATAACTTAGGTCGGGCTTAATTGACACGATGTTTGTGTTGAATGAATAGGGACACGTTAGATCAACACGAGGCCTTGCCTATAGGAGTTTTGATCAACCCGAGTCGTACTCATATACATAGCGAAATGATTTATAGGCAACGCGGGCCATGCTCGTACATTGTTTGCCCGTGCTGCACATCTGAACTGACTGCTTTTTTCTAAATTCAATTTGAAATGTTCTATTAATGCTTAAAGATGAGAATACAATTTCAAATAAATAAAAATTTCTAATTTATTCATTATTAAACATAGTAGCATAATGATAGTTAAGGATTAAAGAGTTAACTAAATTAGGATGTTATAATTTGGTATCAGAGCAGGGACATGATCTCTGGAATGTATGTGAGTGCTGATGTGTAAATTGCATTTATTGTGTATTGTATAATATGTGTGTTAAATCATTTTCAGTTTTTGTTTTTTAAATATGGCACCTGGTTCTAGATCACCTACTAAGAGAGATGGAACAACGAGTACTCATGAGATTGTCCAGATATCTTATTATATAGTAGGATCCAAACATGATCCATGTGACCCAGACCACCCTTATTATGGTCCAGCTTGCCCATACACACCACCATCTCCACATTATTATCCTATCTATAGGGATCCGCCAATGACTTTTATTTAGGTGAGATCCATAAATTTTAAGGAGTTGAAGAAATTGGGAGCTATAGAGTTTTGAGGAACGACAGATCCATAATTTGTAGAGGAATGTTTAGATCAGTTCATACGGCTATTTGTGATAATAGAGGCCAATGTTTGGATTTTCTAACATATTCTAACACTATTGGCAATGGAAATCATTCAAGAACACGTCAAAAACCAGCCAAGATCCTCACCAAATTTTAAGAAACACATTGATTTATTCCTAGATGATAACTAGTTGATAGAAAAATGTAAACTTTAAACGAAAACTTACTTTTCTTGTTTTTATTGTAGGCCATAAGTTCTTTTTGCCAAAGAATAGTTAACTACCACCTTAGAATACTCTGAGACAACCTTAGTAACACCAAGGAAGAATCCCAAACATGATTCATTTACAAAACAACATATAGTTTAGCAAAAACATTCACCTTTAATGTCAAGATCGAATGTGAATCTTGCAGAAAGAGGAGCACCGCGTTGATCAACCCTATCACCAGTGTCTTTTTCCTCAGGTCTCTCTTTTAGAAAAATCCTAAATCACTCTCAATTTAGGTGGAAGCTCACGTTTTTGGTGGTGTATTTGAGGGGACTAATTCTCTCATAAAAAACTAGGGTTTTAAGTGATTTTATAAAGGAGAGTTTTAATTCATTAAAACACTTAACAATCCTAATCCCATTAGGACTTTGTTAAGTCTTTAATTAAAGTAAAATAATTTCAAAACCACCCTCTAAAATGTGACTCTATATGGATAATTAAGAAGAAACTTTCTTTTAATTTATCCTACATTAATCTTGTCTTAACTTAAGACAAGCTTCCTAAATTTTCTCTTATTTATTTTCTTACATATTTTCACTTAAGACATCATATTTAATAAATAATCTTTTCTTTAAAATTATGGAAGAAATAATATTTCTCATCCATATTAGGCCCAATTACTAAAATTAGCCAAAATATCCTTTTTAGTTCTCCGTCATCCATGTGTAGGAATATTTAATTTAGGTAATGAATTTAATAACTCATAGACCATAGGCGGTCTCTAGTAAGACACTTTGATCGTCCTAAATTAAATAGCTGATGAGCAGTGTCAACAGCCCTACTTCAATTCAAATATGTACCTTGACCGCCGATATCTTGATTAGCATAAGGCATGTCGGTAAAACCCTTATTTTGTGCTAAATCATTTTTCTTGATCTCTATGACAAAATTGATAAGTTTGAATAAATGACCTAGTTGGTTTTCTTCTTCATTCCTAAAATGCTTAAACCTCTCAAAGGTTTATGATTTATGGTTCATTAGATAGATATATCCATGTCGATTATAATCATCACTGAAGTAGTTATAACTACCCTGGCTTGTGTATTTGTTGGTCCACATACATCTGAATGTATTAGATCCAATAGTCTACTAGTTCTCTCTTTTTTCTTATTCAAAGGATTCTTTGTCATTTTCCAGTGAATACATGATTCCCAAGTGTCTAATGATTTCCAATCAAAAGACCCAATAGCTCCATCCTTATGGAGACATTGTAAGCATTTCTAACTTGCATGTCCTAAACGATAATGCTAGAAGTAAGAAAGATTAAGTTCTGGGGAGTTAGCTTTCTTATTCTCTACGTTGTATATGGGCTCACGACTTGATATGTCGAGGACATACAAACCGTTATTAAGGATTCCACTTCTATAATTCTCATTGTCATGATGAATACTCATTGCAGGTAAATAGAAACAGTCCTTTAACTTTATCTCTAGTCCTAAAGGTATACAAAAAGTATAGTCTCTAATCTCTATGGCAGCCAGTCTTCCTCCATTTTTGACTCGGAGATCAACATCGCCCTTACAAAGTACTCTCCTATTTCGTAGTCCTTTCACATTGCAACAAATGTGAGCCCACATCCAGTATTCAATACCCATGATATCAAAATAGAGAGATTTACTTCTGTAATGTAGATCATTGAAGAAGATACAACATCCTTCTTCCCTCCCAATAATATTGGACAATTTTTCTTCCAATGCCCACTTGATTGGCAATGGTAGTAAAAATCCAAAGGAACAGGCTGAAAAACCATCCTAGGCTTTTGTTGAGGTAAGATCTCCAACATAAACTTATGGACTTCCTTGGTTTTTCCTACTTTTCCTTTCCATGAAGTGGATTGGAAAACCTCCAAAGGCTTACGTTGAGGTACCCCCTCCAACTTATTCTTTGGATTCATTTCGGTATTTCCTTTCCTACCCTTCATCTTATCCTTTTCAAAGATTGAACGTAGGGAAATATTTGAGTTTTTTGGATTAGTTTTTATTTTCTACAAAGAATAATAATATCAAGGTCAGTTATGAGGTCTTTTAAACAAAAGATCTCCCACTCAACACTGAATTAATATCCCTTTAAATAATTCATTTGTTAGTGACGCGTTTCTTGGGATCGAGATCCACTTTTCACTTCGTCAAAGACTAGGCTACTTAGGTAGGAATCAATCCAATCATTTTCCCCAAAACGATTCGCAGTTTCTAAAGGGACTATCACTTTTATGCCGAGACACCTCGCATTAATTGCCTAGTATCTTTGGCCTCCAAGTCCATTTTCAATGCGCTCTCCATCCTTTTTGGGCCTCCACGTCTGGACTTCCTCCTTTTGGGTTGGGCCTCCTTTTCTATATTGAGTATATCCTAAAATTAGTCTAAGAAAATAGGATCAGCAAACCTTTACAAACCTAAATAATAAAATAGGCTCATTAGGCCTTTACAACTGAATTAAAATGTGGAACTCAAATTTAAAATCCATTTTCCCTGATAAATAATATAAATAAAGAAATGATAATGAAATCAGATCTAAAAATAAGGAGAGAGAAATTATACACTCTCTTTATAAAATAACTGGGCCAAACTGTTTCATTTCCAAAAATCATACATAGCCAAAAGTAAAAAGTTTGAAAAACATTCAAACTCAACAACTCGTGTATATACAAATATACAAGTACAAAACACAAAATGTAGAAAACATATCTGGAGCTAAACCTCTGACGTAAGTCGCAGCTCAACTATGATCACTACGGTCTCTGTCCAAAAGTCACAGCTACCTACGATCTGCACATCATTTAAACAAACACACGAAGGTGAGTATGAAACATACCTAGTAAGTAATCTTAGCTTCAAACATATTAACATTCAACCTTTAATGATGTGCAGGGAAAAATATAAATCCACATGAGGACGTGCCTATCAATTTTCTCCTTATGGCAACCGATTATGCCAGTACAAATCATAACCATTCAAATCACATAATATTTTCTAACCACATAGGTTAATTTCATTTATATCAACACACATCAATTTGTTCACACAGAACATCAATATAACACACAGCATCATTTCGATCATACAAATCAATATCACAAATATCACGAACCACACAGGTTTTATATCACACAGATATCTATCATACATACAGGAGCTCATTTAATTCCGCACACAACAATCTAGATCACACAGATCTCATCACACACAGTAAAGGAATGGCACACAGCCTGGGCACACAGCCTGAGCATACAGCTCTGAGCATATAGCTCGTAAATACAGATAGCACACAACAAGTCCAGACACCACACAACAAGTCCTTATCCACATGGGACTATAATTTGGAGTCCACATTGACGCTAAAAGTTTAGCATCTACAAGGACCCCGAATTCTACGTCCACGTGGACTCCAAATATGTAGGCTCTATGAATAGTAGCTCGAGAGAAATTCCCGCCAAATTTGGAGTCCATATGGACACCAAAGTTAGACTCCACGTGGATGCCAAATTTGTTGAATCCCTGAATAGTGACGTGGGAAAAATTCCCGCTAAAATTTTGAGTCTACGTGCACTCCAACAGTTGGAGTCCACGTGGATGCAAAAAATTTAGAGTCAAACGTTTTAGCGTCCAATTTTAGCATCCAAAATTTGAACTCTAATTTCATTAAGAGTCCAGAATTATGCATTTAGAGTCCATGAATTTGGACTCTAAATGTGTGAATTTTTGTAGTGTTATAGTGATGTGTCTTATCAGGGACTTGGATATGTTTTAATACCCACACCGCCGTAAAAGAATTCTATTAAGTAATTAATAAATTCCCTTATGGAGTGATAGCATATGCCTCTAGACAACTCAGACCACATAAGACAAATTATATAATAGTTGATTTAGAGCTTACAGTACTGGCATGTGCTTTTAAGATCTGGAGACATTGTCTTTAGGACGAGACATTTCAAATTTTTACGGACCATAAAAGTATGAAATGTTTAATGACCTAGAAATAATTGATTACGAGACAAAGAATGTAACATCCCGGAATTTATTTTATGGAAATAATTACAAAAATGATGAAAAATAAATGATTAAATTGAGGTATATGAAGGTAGATTGAAGGTTGATGTAAGGTTGATAGGAATAACCAAAGAAATGGGAGGAATGCTAAAAATTAGAAAATTACACATTGTGGCAGCAGACTACGAGCAGTCGTATCAACCAAGTGTAGTCCATTGTCCACCGCGCGTAGTGGTCTTTTTTCTGAAAAAGAAATATAAAATGCTCGATTGAACGAACATTCAAGAAACCTATCACTTAAACTTAGAGAAAAATTACAGAGAGGGGATTAGAAACATCATAGAACATTGGTCTTGAGTGTACGAAGTGAATTTAGCAATAGGAACTTTGATTCTTACAAGAAATCTAACCAAGTTGATAAGGTAAGTGAGGTTGATATTTTGTTTATGAAGTTATGTAGTTTTATGGTTGAATTCTTATAATTGGATGGATTTTGATTGAATTATTGCTGAAATCATTATATTTAAGTGTGAGAAACTTGAATGTGACCATGGGAATGATTTAGGATATGTGAATTAGTGAATCGATGGAATTGAGGAAGATTAGGTCATAAACATAAGGTTAATAAATGATGCCTTGATGATTCTAATTAAAGAATCAATGTGCTAATGGTTAGTTAATGGATTATATGCAATTAATTTCGTACAGAAGGATTTGTATGACGATTTAGGAGGGATAGATTCGGTGTTGAAATTGTTGGTTTTGATTGTATTCGGAGGTAAGTATTCTATCCTTACTAAATTAGATTGTAAAATTACTTCTTAAGTGAGAATGTAGATTTTCTTTAGTCCAATATATTGACATACATGAAAGCCTATAATGTTTTTGTTTGAGACTGTAAGATATAGATGAATCATATGGAAATGAGATGTGTTGGTTGACTTAGTGTTGATTTCATCTATTCTAGTAGGTTGAATATGAATATATTATTTTTATTCAAAGTGAAATATTAATATAAGGCTTGAATTAGTTTTCTTGTCTTATTGATTCGTTGATATGAATGTAATTATTATGTATTTTGGTTATATGTCTTGGTTGACATATGCTTTACATATATATGTCTTGGTTGACATATGTTTAACATATATATGTCTTGGTTGTCATATAGTTGACACATGGTTGGTATATAGTTGATTAATGCTAAGCTTGTATTGGTTACATTGTTAAATGTTGACATGGAGTTTATATTGATACCTCGATGATAGTTATACATGTGTGGTATGTTTTAGTAATAAATGTAACCTGTGTGGCAGTCTGTGTGCTCTATGTGAGCCGTACTATGCTGTGTGCTGATACAAATGTCATTCTCATGCTATGTGCTATTACGAATGTCATTCATACATTTATATAAATTCTTGTATGACACGAGCCAACGTGGCAACAATATTCCTGTGTGGACTTTCTTGTGTGGATAAAGGACGTGCTGTGTGCTATCTTGGACTGAGTTGTGTGCAGTTTAAAACATCTCCTATATGGTACAGAGGTATTTCTAGTCTATCCTCTCCTGTGTGGAATAGAGGACAAATACCTGGGTCATCTTGTGTGGATTTGCATTAGCATTTCATTTCATACATTTACATTTCTATATGTATGATCTATATGATCATTCGTGTGTGGATAATTAAGCCTGTGTGGTTTGTATTTACTATGTGCTATCCTGTGTGGATGCTAGATTGATCTGTGTGATCTTAATGTTGTTGTGTGCTGAATTAACTGTATATACCTGTGTGGTTAGAAAATCCTGTGTGGTTTGAATGGTTGTTATTTCTACTGGCATAAACAAATGCTAAGGGGGAAAATAGATAGGTACATCCTCATTCGGATTTATATTTTTCCCCTACTCATCATTTTATCTATATAAAGTTAAAAATACTTACTGAGTGTGTTTTATACTCACCCTGTGTTTGTTTAAATGATGTGCAAATCGTAGGTAGCTGCTTTTGGAGAGAGACAACGGCGATCAGATTTCAGCTGCAACTTGCGTCTGAGGTCTAGCTCTAGAGATGATTTTCATATTTTGTTTTGTACATTTGTTGTACATATATGTACATATACACGTAACTTTGAGTTTGAATGTTTTGAAACAATTTTTGCTTCTGTTAGTGTTTTAAATATTGAAAAACTAAACAGATTGGACCGAGATTTTGAATATGTAGCGTGTATATAGTTTCTCTCTCCATGTTTTAAGATCTTATTTCTATATCATTTGTTTTATTATTATTGTTTATCTAGGAAATGAGTTTTAAAAGTTTAGGTTCAACAACGAAGGTGGTTAAGTTTTTGAAATACTATGATTGCAGAATTGAATATCATCCTAGAAAAGCAAATGTTGTTGCAGAAGCACTTAGTAAAAAATCATGTTGCTATGTTTAGTTTGTAATAGACACTAATGACTGATTTGATAGCTTCACGATGCTTGAATGTGAAGTTGGAATTAACAGAATTATGAGTGTTAATAGAATAATTAATTATTTGACCAATGTTATTAAGAAAGATACAAGCAACACAAAAGCAAGATGAAGAGTGTATTAAAATAATTGAAAGGATTGATCAGAGGTTGGAGACTTCATTTCAATTGGTTGATGAACTATTGATGGTAAGAACCAGAGTATGTGTACCAAAGATTGAGGGAATAAGACAAGTGATACTGGATGAAGCACATAATGCTCCTTATGTTATGCATCCAGGAATGACAAAGATGTACAATGCTCTGAAGCAACATTATTGGTGGCTAAATATGAAAAAGAACGTAGCTGAGTTTGTATCTAGGTGTTTGATATGTCAATAAATAAAAGATGAACATCAAGTGCCAACTGGAAAACTTCAACCATTATCAATACTAGTCTAAAAATGGGAATTGATAACTATAGATTTTATGATAGGTTTACCATAAAAACAATCAGGTAAAGATGCAGTATGGGTGATCGTAGATAGATAGACTAAATCTGTGCATTTCTTACCTGTCAAAGTTAAACTCTCTTTATAATAATTGACATAACTGTATATGCGAGAGATAGTCTGATTACATGGTATTCCTGTTTCTATAGTATTGGATAGAGGTTTACTTCTAGATTTTGGAAGACATTACAGAGCATGATGGATGCAAAGTTACATTTTAGTATTGCCTTTCAATCACAGACTGATGGACAGACTGAGAGGACTATATAGACTTTCGAGGAGATGTTGAGATCTTATGTTTTGGATTTTCAGTGCTATTGGGATAGGTACATACCATTGATGGAATTTGCCTACAACAATTAATATCACAGTAGCATTGGTATGACACCGTGTAAAGCTCTACATGGATGAAAATGTAGAAGTTCGATATATTGGGATAGAAAAGGGTAAAATTGATCAAAGTACCTAAAATCGTACAAGAAATGATAAAAAAAAGTAGAGTTAATCAAAGGCAAGTTAAAAGTTACCCAGGACAGGCAGAAAAGTTATTATGATCACCAGAAAAGAGAAATGGAATACAAAATTGGGGATAAATTACTTTGAAAGTATTGCCCTGGAAAGCAATAATTCAATTTAGGAGAAAAGAAAAGTTGAGTCTTAGATATATTGGACCCTATGAAGTGATGGAGCGAATTGGTCCATTGGCCTACGGACTTACTTTACTTGTAGAGCTAGCACAGATACATGATGTTTTTCATGTAAGTATGCTCAGAAGATATAGATCAAATCCTACCCATGCCATACTCGAGTAAAAAGTATAGATAATAGAAAACCAACCTATGTCAAGGAACCAATGCAAATTGTGGATCATAAAGTCAAACAGCTAAGAACCAAAGAGATTCCAATGGTTAAAGTTCTCTCAAAACATCACAACATAGAAGAAGTGACATGGAAGATAGAAGATAGAATGAGATGAGACTATCCTCAACTATTTGTAGATAAGAGTTGAATTGTGTAATTGCATTTGTAGAAAAGATGTAACATAGAAATAAGATAGAATTGAAAAGATAGAGAATTTAAATAATTAGTAAAATTCTTTAAGGGAGAGAATTGTAACATTCCCATCCTAAATCCCAATAATTAAAACATTAATAATGAAAGTAAATTTAAATAAATATGTTATACGTTAAGAAATGTTAACATTAAGATATGATAACACAATTGACAATAGAAGAGGTGTTATGCAGAAAAAGCTAAGTTTTAGCCTGTAACACTAGGGTGTGCTGGTTGGCACGACGGCATGCTATTGGAAAAGAGATGGGCATGACTGTTTCAATTAATAGCACGATCATGTTTTCTAGAGAAATGAAATATTAACATGGTGGGAGTGTTATATAGCACGGTGGACTTTTTGTGAGCACGGGACGTGCTGAAAAGTTAATGGATCGTGCTAAGTTGTTGAACATGCGAGAAAGTTTGAAATTGAAGCATGAGCTGAGCTGTTGGAAATTAACACAGGGCGTGCCAACACCAAAATGACCGTGCTAATCTTTAGAAAATAATTTTACCCAAAACAGAACAAAAACTTCATTTACACAAAATTAGAGTGAGAAACTGAGAGAGAAATACAGAGAAAGCTAGAGAGAAAGGAGATTTTTAGCGGAATCATTCGTAAAACAACGAATCAGATCATTGGAGTAAGATGGATATCGATATATAAGTCGATACTGAGAATCTACAAAGGTAATCTTTAATAATTATAAAGTTAAGTAGAATATTACAAAGAACTTAGTTTATAATTGTGAGGATTAGATCATGAACATGCATATTATTTTGTTGTGGAACTATTATGATAAAGACTTGTATAAATAATTATATGGGATGACAGGTTTGACACGCATGATAGAGTTCGGGTGCGTATCTGTCCTAATACTTCAGCTAGGAGGTGAGTAATCTAACTCACTATTTAATAATCATAAATGATGATTATAAATTATGATGTAATTGTTATATGTGATTGAGGCTTAAATATCAAAAAGTGGATACGAAGGTGATTAATATGGAAATGATAAATATATGTACCTAGCTATTTAAAATATAATCATATGATTTAAATGAAACAGGTACACCAATTGAAAAATGAGATGCGAAGAGGTACGTGAACGTTATTTGTGTATATACATATATATAGATTATATATACAGCTTCGACTAACAGTTATATAGCTTTGACTGATAGGAATACAATGCTGATAAGAATACAACTTCGGCTGATAGGTATACAACTTTGGCTAATAGTTATATAGCTTCGGCTGATATATCACAGCTTTGTCTGACAACATTGCATGATTTTGAATTATAATGTTCACGAGAAGAATACAACCATAAGATAGATGAAATGATTCAACAAATAAGAAAAGAAGATAAAATGATATAAGATTTAAATAAGGTTTAAGGAGTTATTTATGAAGTATAATTTAGGATTAAATGATTACTCACTGAGCCCACAACTCACCAACTGTGATTTTAATTTTAGGTACATCTAGTGACATGGTTAGATTTTTATGATAGTATACAGAGTGGTGCTAGTGCTCAGTTGGGTCAGCAGCAAACCAATACATTCTCTCCTCAGATGCTATATAGGAGTTGTTTTCGTAGCATTTTGCATGTTTGTATGATATGTTGAAATATGATATTTGTATTGAAGATAGTAATGATATGTTAAACATGAGAATATAGTTTCAAAGAAACAAAAAGTTTTAATTTATTCATTATTAAACATATTAACATAATGAAAATTAAGGAATAAAGAGTTAATTAAATTAGGATGTTGTAGAGACATTATCTATATGGAGAGAAATTTTAGATTTACACTGATAATAAAAGTCTGAAATACTTGATGACTTAAAAAAATATAAATATGTGACAAAGAAGGTGGTTAAAATTGTTAAAGGATTATGATTGCACGATTGAATATCATCCTGTAAAAGCCAATGTGGGTGTTGATGCACTTAGTAGAAAGTCTAGTGTTACTTTGTGTAGCTTACAGTTGACATATATGACTAATTGGATATCTTTACAAAGCTTAAACACCAATTTGGAAATATCTGAATCGGCAGTCTTAATAGAAACATTGATGGTTAAACCGATGTTGTTATAAAACATACAAATAGCCTAGAAGGAAGATGTTGAGTATATAAAAATAATTAAACGTATTGATCAAAGGTTAGAGGCACTGTTTCAGTTAATTAATGAGCTGATTATGATGGGATCTCAAGTATTTGTACCAAATACTGATAGTATTAGACAAAAGATATTGTATTAAGCACATAGTGCTCCATATGCTATGCATCAAGTGTAGAATTTTAGACACAAATTCACATAGTGGAAACTTTAATAGAAATGGTCAACAAGAGCACAACAAAAACCAAAACCAAGATCCATGCATCATATGCATTAATTAAGTTGACTAGTTTAATTTTTTTGTACATTAAAACTTGAGTAAAACAGTTCAGATGTATATTTTTCTTTATTACCATATAGGAATATGCTACATAACCTTTAAGTCACCATAAAATTCCACCAAAAGGAAGATAAATTGTACCTTCTTCTATGATCACACACACAGGGCTAGTCTTTTACAAAAATAATTGAGATTTTTCTCACCTTTGGCAGCTTGAGATTTTTGGCCAAGAGGAGCCAAAAACAAGAAGATTACCCTTCTTATTTATAGGACACGGATCAAAGAAGAAAAGATGAAGAGAAAATATGGAGAGCTAGAATTATATTTCTACCTTAACTCTACCTTATTTTTGTCTTTTGGTATTTGGGTTAGATTATAATTTAACTTTGAATTAAATTCAACTTCCAATCCTAATCATCTTAAGATAAATAAGATAAGCAATCGATAAGGTTGCATCAGACTTTTAGGGCAAGACATGTCCTAAAACATAATTCTCTCTGTTATATCCTAAACTTTTAATCCTTGTCTTGATGATTAGTTACTAAACATAATTAAAAACTACATCATCTCATGGTTGTGTATCCTTGTCCATTGAGCCTACAATTTTGTCCAAATAACATTTAGTTAAGTCTAAAAATGGAAATATCAATTTTACCCCTTTGAGACGTAGTCTTTTTGTGCGAATCTATAGACCCATTTAAAGTTGGCACTAGGGATAATTAAACCCTAAAGGTCATAAACAAACTCTAGCAAAATTTTATGATAATCCAAATTAAATGAGGATGTTGTGAC
Source organism: Breynia disticha f. nivosa (assembly GCA_948193385.1). NCBI lineage: Eukaryota > Viridiplantae > Streptophyta > Magnoliopsida > Malpighiales > Phyllanthaceae > Breynia > Breynia disticha. The sequence goes on from CANYCX010787616.1 coordinate 28,705, forward strand.
TCCCGTTTGACCTGAAGCCATCTTACAGAGTTTCTTACCCTTAATGCAGGAATTACATAAGGTATGGGACGATCATCCTTATTAAATCAATTCCTTTTCTTAACATTCCAGTGACATCAAATTCTTTCAGATAAATAATAAGAAGCTCAAATTTCATTTCCTAAATATATTAATTAATGAACTTGGTTAATTAAAAAGGACATAAAATTTTTTGCAAAACTTTGGAGACATTAAAACCAAATAGTATAATAAAATTTAAGCGTTATTCATTCTAGTAATGCACCTTCGTACTATGTAAAGTTTTTGTGCTCAAAATTAGAGTATCGATTTCAAAATGTATACAAGGCCCAAGGCCATTTGTCAAACCAATTTAAAAGTCTTTATGCTCATGACCAAGGGAACATGACTGTAGCTGAGTATGAGAGAAAGTTTACCTGTCTGTCCCTGTATGCACTGGACGAGACAGCCACGGATGTGATGCGCAGAGATAGGTTTAGTTAGGGGTTGAGTTAGACATCTGGGAGAGGGTTTTCTTAACCAGCCCACTTACTAGATGACAGTTGAAGCAACCCTCGACTATGAAGAGGTAATGAGTGAGAGTAAGAAGGAAAACATCACACGTCAGAGGGGGTTCAATAGCTTCAGTGCACCTGTAGGATTGCATTTTTGGCAGAGTATAGGTCTACAAAGATACAGGCCAAGGTGTTAGCAGGGGAGTATTAGGTCAAGTAAAGACTCTTACTCCTTGGGTGTCGTATCTGCTGAAAGATACGAAGGTTCAAAGGAACCAGTCTGTGACCACTATGGCAAATTAGGACATAAAGAATGAAATTATGACGTGCGAAGAAGGTGGAGAAAAATATTTTTGTTCTTCTAAGTAGTGATCTAAAGAGACCTATCTGTTACCACTGCAGCCAAGTGGGACATAAGGCAAGAAACTATGACTTGAGAAAGGGTGTGAGGAACACTACTTCTATTCTTTTGAGCCACGTGGAGGAAGATAAGACTATTATGACAAGAGAGAAGACGGTTGATCACCCCGACATCATCACAGGTACTATTTTAGCCCTAAATACTGATGTGTTTATTTTAATTTCTTCTAGAGTTAATACCTTCCTTGACAAACAGAACTTTGTGAATCATGGGCACCGTCAACCAAACCCCTATAGTACTCGTTAGTGTTGTCTCTATCCATAGGGAATGTCGTAGTCGCTAGCACAGTAGTCTAGGATTCAAAAATTCAAAACGCTAGGACTCAGTAGGAAATTACCAAGCCGGAGTCCAAATCCTACACCTAGACCACTTCCAATATTTTCTCCTAACCCTCTGCCACTTTACCTCAGAACTCAGTTATCTTGGAATTAGAAAACAAGGACAAAGGAAGGAGAGGTACTTCAACCAATGTGTTTACACCAAAAAGCTACCAAAGTTTCACCATATTATAGAGGAACTAATGCAAGCCAAAGGATTATAAATCAAAAATAACCTTTCTATTTTCCCAGCTTACTTTCTTCAACAATATCTACTTGGCCAAAACTCTAAGTGATAGAATAATACATACGGAAGATTTTACGACGAAAAGATTTAAGGGTAAGGAAGCTAAGGGTTCAAGCACTACTCTAAGGAGGTCAAGAGTAGGTGATTAGAGGAAACAGTGTGAGTAAGAAACAATATAACTAAGCTTTAGGAATTATCAGTGGTTGTAGTGGCATTGGTGAGGGTAAAAATGTAACGACAATGAAATGAATATTGGCTAAGTTTCTAAAAATAACAAGGGTAATGTACTTCTAGAATCAAGTTTGGGGAAATGGGATTTGAATATTATCGATGAAGACAAAGACTGTAGGAACTATCCTGAAAGTTTAGGTGACATAGATAGTATGCATTAGGGACCAATTGCATTAGGCTTAGCTTTTAATCTTGAGAAGATGTTAAACTGTATGTGTTCCAAATTTTGAGCACAAAATTTTTATGATGGGAGAACTATAACGTCCTCAAATTTGAACTTCCAAAATAGGTTTAATCTAGACCAAACCATGTTAGGAGAGTTAAGGGTTAAGAGGGAGTCAAGGTAGAATGAACCGGATGCTAAAATGCAGAAATATGGGATTTTTACTGAGTAACATACGTTAATTCTAAGACTAACATACGTTATTCTTTCTATGAGATGAGTAACATATGCTTTTCAAGTAATTAACGTACGTTATTCTGGGGCTGAATCCCAGAATAACGTATGTTGACCCTTCTACGTTAATTTTGTTAAACCTACATTATCGGGACCCTACGATGGAAACAACCCAAAAACAAACCATAACACCTCTAAAACTCTAAAATACTCTCTAAATACCCAATACCATTCCTCTAGGGTCTGCTAAACATCATTTCTCCCAAAATCCTCATATATTTCCATTATTCAACACCAAGATCCATACTTCCCACCGAATCTCATTCTTGGCAGGGATGAAGGAAAACATCGATTAAGGTAAGATTGTAAATCCATGAGGTATGATTGAGAGAATGAGGGTTAGGGTTCGGTAGGGAAGACATTTTGGATGTGAGGGGAGCTTAGGGGTTTTGAATATATCCAATTATACAAATATTAATATGTTAAATGTGTTAACAACAACTTGTAGGAATTAGAGCGACCACCAGACGAACTCGCTTGTGGAATTGAGGAAAGTGTATAGCCTGCCACTTACTTATCCATATATAGTCTCTTAAATGGTTAATTATGTTGGATTGAGTGTATAATTAAATATGTAGCAATTCATAAAATGACTATGCTAGGAAATGTTGTGTATGGTTCGCGTGTGTGGACTTATCTGTGGATATGATGACCATGCTTGGTGTAGTGCGTGATGATGTTTGATCGTGCATGATGAATGTTTTTCGATTTTGTTTACTTGAAATGGACGTGTATTTCTTTGTTTTGGTATGAATATGCAAAGGTGAGGAGAAAAGAGTTTATTGGGTGTGGTTGTGTTAGGGAGTGATGAAGTGCAAAGATGTTAATATGACTATGGAATTTATGTTGAATGAAATAAAATAGTGACGCTTCTTTTGTGCAAGGAATTTTTCAATACATGTAAGTTGTGATGGAAATTGTGATAGTTGATGTGGGTTTTACGAAATGAAGATGTTTTCCATTAACTTAGTTATGGTATGAATATGTGTTAAGAAATAAATACAATGTATGTTTAATAATGTGGCTTTTCCAATATGTGTATTAACTTATGAGTTGAACCATAATGCCTTGACGACATAGTATGATGTTTGACATATGTGAGGATTATCTGTGACTTTAGTGGAATGATGATACTTGAGAGTGGATTGCATGGATGTTAACATGAATATGTGTGTGGTTTTTGTGAGTCCAGTTGACTGACTTAAGTGGCAACATGTGAGATGTTTGTGAAATGTCTTAATGTATGTAATTTGTGATGATCAATTTGAATTGCATTAAATGGACACACTTTCATAGAGTTAATATGGTTATGCAAATGTATTGATGAATGAAAGTATTATGAAATTGAATGGTTAGGTAAAGGCATGTGGAAAAGTGTGAGTTTTATATGTGCATGATATATGATCTTCATCCATTTTGAACTACCTTACAAAAACTCGAAGAGAAAACTACCGAGTGAAAAATTGAAGAGAAAACTATGTACATGACAAAATGGCAATGTGAGAGTGAGTGATTCTAATCACATGTGCCAGATAGAAAATGGCAATGTGAGAGTGAACGATTCTAATCAAGTGTGCTCGGTTAGAAAATGGTAATGCGAGAGTGAGTGATTCTAATCGCATGTACCCAAAATGAGAAAGTGTCACGTGAGAGTGAGTGATTTTAATCACATGACATGGGCAATGTGAGAATGAGTAATTCTAATCACATGTGCCTTAATAGAGATTGTTAATGCGAGATTGAATGATTCTAATCATATTTACCTAGGAAAGAATGGTGTCGGTGAGAGTGAGTGGAGTTTAATCACCTTGACATGGGCATGTGAGAGTGAGTGATTCTAATAACATGTGCCTGATAGAGATTGCTAATGCGAGAATGAGTGATTCTAATCACGTTTTCCCGGTTAGAAAATGGTAATGCGAGAATGAGTGATTCTAATCGCATGTACCCAAAATGAGAAAGTGTCACATGAGAGTGAGTGATTTTAATCATATGACACGGGCAATGTGAGAATGAGTAATTCTAATCACATATGCCTTGATCTCTTCCCTTTCTTCAAGGCTATAAGAAGATAATATTCTCCTGGTAACTTAGTTTTAGTAGTATGATCAGGCTACTCAGGGTAAGATTTAGTCGTGTCATCAATCATAGGTAAAGTGTTTTGAGTTTGAGAGTTACCTTGATGACTTGGTGAGTTGTCCAGAAGAGGTGAATGGTTTTGCACAGCTTTGGAAGGGTTTTCTTGAACTGTAGATGCAATTTTTCTTTGTAAAGTCTTCTTAGTATAAATACTAAGCTCACAAAATGTTACAGGTAGTGTTTCAGTCGCTGAGTTATTTTTAATTTCTCTAGGACAGATAAATTAGGAATGATGGGATTTTGATTAGAAAAGTTAGTTGAAGGCTGGGAATCTGGTAAGATAGGTGTAGGTGTAGTTATTTGCAGGTTTGTTCCCAAAAATTTCCATCCAAGTTCTCCTTCTCCCCCTGAAGGAAATACTCTTGCTCCTATATGAATATGGCATCCGTAGTTATAATAGTTTATTTAGTTTTGGGATTGTAACACTTATACCACTTTTTATTTGTCCTATGCCCTATGAATACACATTTTTGTGCAATTGGTTCCAGTTTAGTCTGCCCCTTTGAATGTACATAGACCACATAATCAAATACTTTTAGTGGTAGAGTACTATAGGTTTTGTTTTTTAGAAATATGTGGCAGTCATCAAATCCTCACCCCATAAGTATTTTGGCACACCCATTGAAAACATTAAGGCTCTACTTACCTCTATCAAATGTCTATTCTTCCATTCAGCAATCTCATTTTGCTGAGGTGTATTCACGCAAGTTGTTTAATGTAGTATGCCTCTTTCTTTCAAAAAAATCTCCCAATTGCTCATTCAAATATTCCCTTCCAATATCTGTGTGCAAAATTCCAATATTTGATTATAATTGGGTCTCAACCACCTTATAAAACACTTGGAATACTGAATTAACTTCGAATTTTTTTAGCAGATACACCCAGGAAAGCCTTGTATGATCATCAATGAAGGTCACAAACCATCTTTTTCCACTCACTATTCTGACTTGAGATGGTCCCCATATGTCACTGTGTATGAGGTAGAATGGTTTTGATGGGAAGTAAGGTCTTTTTGGGTAGTTTATTTGGTGGCTTTTTGCTAAAATACAAGTCTCACACACTGGTTTAAAGTTTGTATTTTTGTTGCTGAATAATTTGGGTAATAACTTTTTAAGATAAGAAAAACTTGGGTGCCCTAATCTATTATGCCATAAAGTAATTTTATTCAACTTAGAAACTAAACTGACACTACAATAACCTTGAGCTTATTTATTCTCTGAATTTTCTTTCACAAAGTAGTATAACCCTTCCTTAACTTTAACATTACCAATCATCCTCTCCGAGGAATGCTCCTAAAAACATATGGGAATCAAAGAAAGTGACAGAACAATTAGAGTCTTTGGATAATTTAGTGATAGATAGGATGTTGCAGGCCAATTTTGGTACATGTAAAACTGATTTTAGGCATACAGTTAACGAGAGAATAATGGATCCTTTTCTTGCAATAAATGCTAGAGATCCATCTGTAGTTCTTACCTTTTTATGCCCATAGCATGGCTCATAAGTGTGAAACATGTAGGAAGAATGGGTCATGTGATTAGAGGTTCTTGAATCTATGATCCAAGAATCCAGATTAGATGTTTCAGGTAAGAAATAAGAGTTAACTTGATAAGCACACACAGTTGTCGTTGTACTCACATGATTAGCTTAAGGATTGATCATCTTTTAAATGAAGCTTTATTTTTCTGGACTGAACAATCCAGCCCCTGTACTTAAATCAGAAACTGTCTTTTACTATCTCGAATTTGCTTCCATGGCAGTGGGATTCTTCATAAACTTCCTTCATGGGAACCTTTCTGATTCTTAGGTTTCCCCTTTAGCTTCCGACAATTTTCACTAGTGTGCATTGGCTTCTTGCCATAATCGCACCATATTTTTTATTTCTCATCTTTTCCTTTGCCATGAACAGCCAATGCAGCTTCTTCATTCATCAGCAGTGTTGAAACTTTAGCTTGTGAGTATTCAGTTTGTTTCACTTTCACTACACTTCTTTTGCTTTCTCCCCTTCTTACTTCCTCAAATACCTCATCAATAAACGGCAGGGGATCTATTACAACAACCCTTCTTCTTACAGCATCTAATTTCAGATTAAGTCCTGCCAGAAAATTGAATATTCTCTACTCTTCAATTATCCTCTTATAGTGATTAAAATCATCAGTTGTCTTCTAGTTGTGATAAGTAAACATGTCTAAATCCTGCCAATACCATTTTAGAGTGCTAAAATAATCAGTAACTGACTGATTCTTTTGGCAGACTTATTCTAACTTCAGCTGATCTCACGAACATGACTTGTTTCACCACGAATGACAGTCACTCATGACTCTTAATTTAGGTGAAAAATCAAGCCCAAAATGGTGAGTCACACAATTTGGACTCAATCATGACATGCCATGGAGATGAAAATTTAGAGCCAAGCGTGGACAGAAGCCACATCACAAACGTGGATGGAAAACACCATGAATGTGACTCACTTGAAGATGTATTTCCTTGGTTAGAATAGGAGTCACAAACATGACTCAAAGTGGTCACGAAAACGATTCAGATGGACATCACGAATGTGGTCTGAATCTCCACGAACAATACTTGGAAATGGATGCAAATATTGGTCAGAAGATGCACCACGAATGTGACTCTTTCAACCATGAGTGAACCTCATTTATGACTCCTCATTGAAGCATTGAAGTAACAAAAGAATGATCAGAAGGTCAGTCATGAACATTACTCACCATAACCACAAATGAGGCAAGAAAATGGACCAAACGTGACTTAGAAATTGGCTTAAAAGTGGACAGATTATGGATCACGAGTGTGACTCATTTGAGTCACGTTTGATGATCTGATTTAGTCATTCGTGACTCTCCACATATGATCTAAAATGACCTTAAAATGGAGGGGTTAAGTCGGGGGACTTCAGACATTTCGAGGGGGCTGAAAGAAGGCCTATAAAAAGGGTTGTATTAGGTTAAAAAAGGAACTTTTTGGCTGGCATTTTGGAGGAGAAAAATAAGGAGCTATTAAGGGTTTTTCTTCTCTTTTTGTTTATGTCTTCTCTTATTACATTTATTTTGTTTTAAGTGTTAGCCATGCTAGGCTAAACATTTGTTGGATTTTTCCTATAATGTAAATAGATTTTATGCTTGGTTTCTTTAATGGATGTTGAGGTTTGTGTTGAATGGTCTATATTTATGAATGAAGGATAGTAAGACTATTTTGCAATGGATTGCTTGTAATGTACATGTTGCGATTGCGACAGAAAGAGCAAGAATGCTATCTTAGGACATTTGATTGCAAATTGTTTGACCATTCAACTCTTATGCTTGAATGAATTATCTATTGATGAATAATTGTCTATTTGATTGTGCTTAATTAATGAATGGTTCAATGGGTAACTATAGTTGATTTTTGTTGGTAGCTCTATGCCAGAACTGCGAAAGCCAAGGTCTAGGGAGGGATAAATCATTAATTGAATCTATGTTGAAAAATACCTAGGGTGTCTAGGATTAGATATTCATAGATATCAATTAATCAATTGCACCTTAGGAATAATTAGTTGTGTTTGCTTGTTAATTATTCATTCTAGTAATTCCATTCCAGAGTTGTGAAAGCCTAGATTTAGGAAGCCTAAATCAAAAAGAGTTAAGGCTTATTTGGATAGAAATATGCCAAATGACCTTGATGTGTTTGATGAAATGACTAAGTGACTAGTGCCTTGCCTAGTTTAGTGTATTACAAAAGTAGAACACTAGCTAGACTTAAGGACACAATTTTGAGCATCCTGAAAGGGACTCTTAATTGATGATAGCGAGAACACCGTCATTAACCTTAATCCAATTAAGAAACCAAGTGTAAATCTTTTCAAGTCTAGGAAAGCCCGATGCTTTTACTTATTTTTTTCAGTTTTAATTTTCACTTATATTTAGTCCTCTACTTTAATTCTCAAATCACCAACTCGTCATGTTTATTGCATTATTTTAGTTTATTTTTAGCACCGAATTGAATTAGATTACGTTCCTCGAGAGATTCGATCCCGGGAGGCATACTTCTGCAGTAAAACTACACTGGCCTAGTGCGCTTACTAGACATCGGTCATCTTAATAGAGATCTCCTATAATTTATGAATTATTAAATTCATTACCATTATTAAATAGTCTTACAAATTGCACACAAACAAAAGAAAAATTAAAAGGGTATAATTGGATTTTCACCTTAGGTCAAATTTTGGCCATTGGGTCAAATCGGGAAATTAGGCCAATTTTGGTGATAGGGCACAGAATGGATAAAGCTAACATTTAAATAGCCCACACACATTTTTTAGGACAATCAAATAAGTGAGAATTATTAATGTGCACGTAATACGAGCATTTTTTCACATTTTAGTTATGTATTACGCGCACATCAATTTGTAATTTCACTTAAAAATCACATTTTAAACCGTTTTTATTTGGCAACTACAATTTAAGTTTAAATCTCATTTTATGCATAAAATAGTTCATATCTTTATTGATTATCATCTATTTTTTCATGATTTTGATTTTCGATAAGATAATCGACATTGGTTACGATTCGAAACAGATTTGCAAATAAGTTGGCATAGATTCGGGAAAGAATTGGGCCTAAAAAGTGCCAGTATGTCCTTGTTGTAGAACAACATGGGTCGTACTAGGCATCATTCAGGCCCATAATCCATACTCGACCCATTTATAAAGAGCACGCTAAATAGTACGGATGAGCACGGGTTGTGCTATTCAGCACTACCACTGTACTGAATTGAATTTGGCACGAATCGTATTTTACATGTGTTGACATCATGCCATTTGGTTAAAAACACGATGCACGAATTGTACCAGTGTAAGCACGAACGTGTCGATCAATAGAATAGTAGTTTCAATGTTAAAAGGGGATTGAGGGTTTTATTTGGAGGGAGCCTTACGTTAGACGACCAAAGAAGTATTTTAGGAAGCCATTAAGGTTTAGATTCTTATAATTAACCATTACTTTCATGTCTCCTTTACGTTTCATTGTCATTTTTAGTGTTAGATTTATATTTCTAGCATCAATTTACTTTTCTTTTCATGAACCATTTACTTTTCTAGACATTTATATCTCCTTTAAGCAATCTCTGACTTTATTTACATTTTCTTGCAGGTTTCCTTCTATGGTTTCAGTTACAGATGCTTTAGATTCTATACTTCACGTTTTATATCGCTTTCTTTATTATTTCTACACATTTAATTCATGTTACAATTTTTGCTTTATGTTTAATGTTGTTTTGAATTGGGTTATTATGTTTAATTGTCAATTTCATGTTTAGATGCTTTAGTTCTTAGTTGTTGGATTTTAATTGAGTGGTTTTACATTTTGAGCTTGTCTTTACATTTTGGAATTTACAATCTGATCAATGCAGTTTATATTTGATTTACATTTAGGGCGCTTTAATTTCATTTGCTTGCTTTTAGTTGATCACATTTGTATTTTGTGCAAATTGGGATTAGTTGCATTCAACTACAATTTATGTAGTTTAAAATTAAAAGCAACTTTCAATTGATTGGACATTCTTGTAAGAAATAAATAGTCGCATGACAATTAGTTCAATCTCCTTAGGGTTCAATAACCTGGGTCGAGTTTCTTACTCCCCTATATTACTTGACTGCGTACAATTGTGAATTATTGTCATCATTTAGAGTTAGGATGCGTCAAGTTTTTGGTGTCATTGCTGAGGATATTAGCTACTTTGTCATAGTGTTTGAGTTGTTAGGTTGAAGGGACCAAACATTTATTTTTTTTCTTTGTTTGCATGTTTTTGTGTGGTTTTGTTCTATTTGCATGTTGTCTGCACTGCTTTCAGTTTGCTTCTTTTTATTGTTTTATTGTTTTTGCCTTATGTTTTGCTTTTTAATTTTGTGTGATGAGTTGTTTCTTGTTTGCATTATGTCCGTATGCTTCTATTTGTTTTCTATTTTTGTTTTTGTTCATTGTGTAAAGCTATTTTTGTTTATTTACGTTTAGTTTTGTTGAACTGGCTCTAGTTTTTAGTTTAGTCTCTTAGTGTTCTCTTTGTTTGAATCTCTTGTCATAGTTTATGCACAATCATACGTGAAGCAAGACAAAGTAGTCGCAAAAAGCAGCTACTAGTACTAGACCGGTGTAGATTCTGTTGGACTCTTCCAACAGTTCGAACTCAATAGAACATTCCCGTGAGAGTGGTAGAGGAGTAGAGATGGCAGACAATCTGAGAAATCCAGGAGCACATCTTCCACAACCACGTACCATTATGGTTATACCAGAATGCCCATTTATTTGATGGGTCAGGTTATTACTAGACCTAGGATAGTTTCCAACAATTACGAGATTAAGCCGCAGATAATCCAGATGGTCCATAACTAGGTACAGTTTGGCAAAAAGTCGTATGAGGATACGAATTCTTCTATCGTGAGCTTTTTGGAGATCTTGAACATGTTTAAGATCAATGGCATGTGACACCCATTTTTAAACCTTTCCATTTTCATCAAATCCAATTTTTGGCACTATATTTTTTTTTCTTTTTTAAAACATAAATGGTGCAATATAAAGTCAGAGTAAATCATACGCAATTAACTTTTAAAACGGGAAGGTGGAAAAACATTTAGAATGCAAGTTAATAAAAACCTTCTATACTGAAGTATATATATATATATACATATTCATCCACAAAACCAATCATCTTTTAAATAACAAGGAGCCCGCCCTTCAGTATCGCACCGCTAGCCCCGCCGAACAAGTAGTCTCGTCTCTGATACCTTTCACTCTGCACACAATTAATAGCCAAACAGAAAGGTGAGTATTTTAAAAATACTCAGTAAGCAAATCCTATATTCCATTGAGCTGCGTGTGCAGGGGAACTTCGGCCTCCGCGGCCTAATCTCCTCCAATTTCACTATAGTTTAGGTATTTTAATTAATACATACAACAAGCAAGTCAAACACAACTATTGGTGGTCTTTTGCAAGTCTGGACAAGGGAACGGGCAAGGGAAACGGCCACACTGGCCGTTCCC